>LPNX010107671.1:33394-116909 GCA_001517045.1 Pseudotsuga menziesii
CAAGAACCAATAACTGTACCGGGAATGGCCTACATGCAAAGTCAAGATAACTGAGGAATGGCCGACTCAGGTTTCAACTTCCTTCGAACAAGAGCATAACGGCATATGGTGACTGAATGAAGGAAGCATAGAATTGATATACAAACTGGGACATCTCTATAACGCAGGAGGCATCAATAGAGGCTCCATAGGGACTGGAAGCTTAACCAGTCGGTGGAGATAAACTCAGATAACGAGTATAGCTCCTAAGTCAAACTATAACCCAACCAATGGATGTGATATACAATGTGTGATTCACCTAGTGTGGTGAAATCCGCTATAACAATTACACAGAGAAATTGGTCTTAGCTTACATGGGTCCTCTGTTCCATTTTATTTGGGAATGAGCGTTAAGAAAGTAGATTTAAGAGAACTGAGAATTTTCCCAGTCCTCTAAGAGTCTTCCAACATGGCCCATATTTCCTCCTTTAACCAGTCCCCAAAAGCATGGAAAAAAGTCATACTAAACCCATCTGGGATCAGTGCTTTATCCTTTACCATTTGCTTAATAGCCGCCTCCACTTCTGTAATCTCGATGGATTTTCCCAGCATGTGATTGTGTTCATCAATGATAAGCTTAGGAATATGTCTAAACACCTCTCTCTAGGATTCTTCTCTGTCTTCTTCCAGTTCCTTCATCAAATTAGAAAAATAAGAGTTCAAAGTGGTTTATAGTTCTTCTTTAGTTTCGGCTATATTCCCATCCTCCATTTTCAATCTGTCCAAATGATTCCCTTGTCGATGTTGGATGTTCGCTTTGTGGAAGAAGCTAGTGTTGCATTCTCCCTCTTGAATCCATTTGAATTTGGATTTCTCGTGCCAGTAGACTTCCTCATGCTGTTCTCGTTGGTTAAATTCCTGTAACAAACATTTTTCTTGTATCCTTAACTCCTCTGAGAATCCCATGCTTGTCCCTCGAGCCTAGTTTAGTTGCATCTTACACTCTAGAGCCTGTTTTGCTTGAAATATGTTACCAAAGGACTCCTTATTCCATTTTTTAATGTTATCTTTTAGGAGTTTGATTTTCTGTTGGAATTGATACATTCGGGTGCCCCTGATGGGTGGGAATACTTTATGACCATTCCTGGAGTTTATCATGGACATCCGTTTGGAGGAGCCAAAAATTTTCAAATCTAAATGGTCTGCGAGGGTTTATCCCCACATTTTCCCATTCCAGGATGATTGGCCAATGATTCGAGCTTGCCACTGCAAGAACCACTACTCTTAATTCCCCACCATCCATCATGATAGAATTAGAAATTAGAAAACGGTCAAGCCGACAGGCTATCCCTCTATCTCCAACTTGTTTGTTGTTCCACATGAATATACCGTTATAAGTTCTAACATCTATTAAATTAAGGTCATCAATTAATTCATTGAATTGAGCACTTGCAAGGTTTAGGTTTCATATACCACCTTTTTTTCTCGTCAAGGTTTCTGATCAAGTTGAAATCTCGACCCAAAATCCATGGTTTATTATCGACAATCTCTTTAATGACAGAGAGCAAGTCCAAAAAGGAAAGTTTCTACTCTACCCTTGGGGGACCATAAACATTGGTCATCAAGCCTTTTATCATAGTACCTAAGTGTTGAGGCCTGGAAAATCACAAGTAACAACAGTTAGGGATTCTCCCTAGTAAACGTTACCAACTAGCCCATTATTGTTTGGTATGGGGAATCCGTCTGGTTTACGGTCCGGCTACCGTAGGTCAAGTGACGAAATACAAGGTTTTACCAGTTATGGCCCGGTCCACCATGTATATTTTTAGTTTTTTGAATATAAGTATGATGTGCAAGTGCCTATCTAAGAATGCAGATTGATAGAGAATACGAGGAGCGGTCACAATGTGATGCGCAGGTTCTTGCCTCTCGTCTAAACTCTCTCGCATCTAAATCACACACAACAAGAAACTAAAACTAACTATCTAACCTATCCCTAGGGAGCAAAATTATCATTTATCAATGAGTAATGTATTTATGTGCATGCATTAAGAAAAATCACAGATAGTTGTAACTTATTTCAAAACACATGAACATTAATAGATAAATGAACAACAAGATAGCTTATTGTTTATGAAAAGCCTTCATTACTCATAGTGGAAATTTCATAGAATAAACTAGAGCGCATTCATAACAAGAACATAGGTTCAAAGAGTTAGAACGATCTCACAGTTAATGGACACAAATATGAAAATGAAATAGTTCACATTCAACAAATCCATAGCACAGCATTTGAAATCTTCCACCAAGATTTCTCCAATAGGAAACTTGTAATTCTTTATTGCAAAAGGAAATAGTTCTTCTTACAACATACTCTCACAAATCTATCTGGGAAAAATTCCCTCTCTACATCTAACTCTCCTATACTTATACAAAAAAGCAAAACCTTTGGGCTGCCCCTTGTGACCTTTGGGCTCCGCCCCCCCAACCGTTCATTCTCACAATTTTGTCCTTTAGTGAGTGTCGTACAATATGTTACATTAAATTACAGTTTAATAACACCTTTTTATAAAGAGGGCCCCACTTGATTATCGGTGAACTTTTCTCAATCCTGGGCCTCTGCTGCTATTGATTATGTTCAGTAATCTGTTGGTCCCTTTTTAGATCCTGTTGAGCTTAGACCTCCACTTTCTTCTTCTTTTCTCTATCTTTGCTTCTTCATTCTTCAGCCGCCTTCTTCCTTGCTACCTCCCTTTTAGACATATCCTCTTTGCATCAGCAATCATTCTATCATAAACACAGCCTGTTCTTAGATGACTAGTGTTTGACAAAATATGGCAAACTGTATCAAAACATACATCCTATAAAATGAACTATCAACAATATTAATGCATGAAAAGAAAAATTATAGTACAAAGAAAATCCTGCAAGTTCATATCTTGAAATCTTCTAAAATCACAAGCTCGAAAAATAGACTCTTTATCTCAATCCAGGTAGCATCTGGAATAACTCGAAATCCTCCGAAGAAATCATGAATCACAGCAATGTAACCGCCAATCCTCAAAACAATGAACCCCGACTACACTCTTCATCTCGGGAAAAACCCCAACTCGACCAAACACAATGAAACAACTCCGCCATCATAAAATAGAGTAAAAGCACATAAGGCGGGAAAAACCCTCTCGGTGAGCAGAACTACTTAAGCATTGGGCGAAAACAAAACTCACATCGGTGAGCAGAAGCACTATATACCGAACGGTCAGTTCACTAAGGACCCAAAATGATGGAATTCATATATACTAAAGGTTCCGCAGCAATAGAAAACATCAGCGATCGGAGGCTCAAAGGTGCCTCTGTGTCGGCAACACAAGGACTGTTCCTCTGATCAATTGTTAACACCGTTCCGATGGCAAAAACAAATCATCGAAAAACAAAAACCACAAAATCAGCGAGGAAAAAGACTATTCCTCGGAAAATTCTCTGTTTGCCTTCCGAAATGGCGGCAACACAAAAGACTAATGCTCTGACCGTGAAAAAACAGAAAACGCCGAAAGTCAAAAAGTAAAAGTTCTTTTTGAAAAATAACACAAAGGAGATACAAGCCCATTGGAGAAAACATGACTGTCCATCTAGACATTCATTCTTTACCTTCTGCAATAGCGGTTGCATAGAGAACTACTACCCTAATCCACTTGTTCAAATGACTTCCGACAACGCTCATCGAAAAACCCAAAAAACATTAAGTACTCAAAATACTTTCCGCTGGGCAGCGATAAAACCAAACAGTCGAAAATTCAAAGAAAAGTTAAGTGTTTGAGAGACTTTAAAGTTGTGCAGTGGTAAAATTAGTTCATTTCATCTCCGAAACAGCGGCGGCATAGAGAACTAGTGCCCCGACTATCAACTTCTCAAGCAGAGAAAAATGGACTTCAAGGAAATGTTTAAAAAGATTAAACAAACTTGGGCTAGATAAAGTCAAAAGGAGGGTCCAATTTTTTTTAGAAATTTGGGAAATTAGTTGCAGCTGCAACAATTGACGACTACCTGGTGAACCTAGATCTCCGAACAATTTCTTCCTTAAATAATAGACTGTTTGACAATAAAAACAACATGTTGAATTCTTCTAGATGTCTGGATTTCTCAAATGGAAAATGTATGTACTTTTAATCATTGATGATAGTCCAATTTAGGAAAATGGAAACCAAGATTTCAAAGTCAAGATAACTCTTTTGAGGCCAGGAATATGAGTTTCATTTTTTACCTCTGTCTTCGGGTAGCTCTCAGCTTGGACACCATAGGATTGTAACATATGGTAAATAGAAATATTCATTTGTTCCTCATTCCCATGCCATTCTGCACTTTTGTGCTTTTGGAACTTTTTCTCCTTTTTGAGTCCTCCTGCATGCCTTTCTTTCTAAATTTTTATTCAAGGTCCTCTACCCATAGTGTCCTTTTGTGTGAGAGATGTATTTAATTTTCAGCTCACGGATGAAGAAGAACTTTGGCAATTTTGTACTCATATGGTTTAGTACTTCGTTTTGATACATATTTCTTTCGTAGGAGATTTTTTACTCTTATTTTCCTTTTGGCTTTCAATTCTTGGCATGGGATCATTTATATATAATATATTGTTTACCCTGCTTCCTTTCCATGGGTCTTTTGCTATCACCCCCTAAGACATTTTTAAATGTGAGATGGATGGAGCCCCGAAATAGTATTATAGACCTTTCGATCCTGAGTTATTTTACAAGGATTAAGTAGGACTTCAATGTGTTCATAGCCATTTAGGAAAACTGCTAAACTAGAAGAATTCTTTCAGATAAATCAATAATACATAGTCTTATAATCAAGGATTTTTGTTAATCTAGAATTCTGACGCTCTCCATGCAACCAAAATTTTGCTTATTTTATTGAAATCAATCGAAATCTAACTAAAAACAAACAGAAATAAAATAAATCAAAACTAAACAACCAAAAGAGTTTATTTATGTACAAGATAAAAACAACAATCAGGAAAAATAAGGTTTGAGAACTAAACCATTAACTGGTAAGTTCTCTTCCCACCCCTGTAAATCTTGCAACTTGTAGGTTGAGGGGCCAAGATTTGTTGCAATCTGAAAAGGGCCTACCCATAACTGTTGAAACTTTGTGTCTTTCCCCTTTTCATGATGTGGGTGATCCCACTTAAGAACCAGATCTCCCATTTCAAATTCCTTTCTTCCAGCTTTATACTTATCAAACCACCGTTTCACTACTTCCTGTTGATGCTTAAAACATTCTTTGGCTCTGGACCTAGAATCTTCCGCCTTAAAAAGGTTATAGATTCTAATATGTAGGATTTCATTATCTGTGCCTGTAGACTCCTAAGCTATTATGGAAGATGGTAGCATAATGTTAGGAGGAAGAATAGCTTATTTTCCATAAACAAGGGTATACGATGACACACCTAAGGAATTATTGGGAGTGACCCTATCAACCCAAAGAGCATTTGGTAATGCTAAATGCCAACTTCTCTGGTTTTTTATCAGAGTCCTTTTTAAGATCCTAATCAGATTCTTGTTTGTAGATTCTGCCAAACCATTTCCTTGTGGGTAATAGTTCGTAGAATAATGCAACTTGATTCCTCTTTCATGAGCAAATGCAGTTAATCTAATAGAAGAAAAATAAGTAGCATGATAAAAAACCAGGGAAATAGGAACCCCAAACCTGGTAATAATATGATCTTGCAAGAAATACATGACCGCATCTTCATTCACTTTACGTAACGGAATGGCCTCGACCCATCTAGTGAAGTAGTCAGTTGCCGTCAAAATGTATTTGTACTGTAAGGAAGAGTTTGGTTTTATCTCTCCAATGATATCAATCCCCCATTGCTCGAATGGTTCTGTTATCATCATAGGCTTCAATGGGCCTGCTGCCTTCCCCCACACCTCTGGTAGATATCACACTTTCCCACATGAGCGTGCGCGTCCTTGAACAATGTGGGCCAATAGTATCCGGCTCTGAGAATCTTGTGGGCTATCGTAACTCTGTTATGACCTTCTTTGCATCTAGAGGTCGTAACTCTGTTATTACCTCTAGCAGACCCATCATGTAACTCTGTTATGACCTTCTTTACATCTTCTTTCTCTAAGCATCTGAGAAGGACTCCATCATAATTGTTTCTGAATAATATTCGGCCATCAATGATTTGATATGCAGCTGATTTAAGGCACAACGCTCTTCGTTGTTTGGAATTCCAATGTTCTGGCAACAATCCTTCTTGAAGGTAATATACAAGGTCTCGGTACCAGGAATCTGGAGCGGTGAAAAGAGGACGCACATCCATTATATGTAACTCAGCTTCATTTTCCCAATTGTTTTCTTCATTTCCTTTACCTGCAGCCATTAGTTTGCACAATCCCTGCCCCTTTACTATAAATGTTGGTTTGAATTAGAGATCATATTCTTGTAAAGTTGTTACCCAGTTTCCTCTTCTTTCTCCTAATTCCTTTTGTACAAAAAGAGACCTTACAGCTGGGTGTGGAACTATTACCTTAGTCCGGTTCTTAAGTATGTATAGCCTGAATTGTTTTACCGCTTTGAAGACTACATAAGCTTGTTTATCCACAGCTGGGTAATTCAATTTGGCTCCCTGTAGACCAATGCTCATAAATGATATGGGGTACTCATCTCCCCCATCTTCCTTCTGTGTAAGCACCGCTGCCAATGAATCATCACACGCGAAAGTGTACATAATAAAATATTTTTGGAAATTTTGACTTTTAAGAGATGGTGCATGTGTAATACACTGGGAATTCACTTCACATAGCACATGCGATCGTGGGATATTAAAGAATACCCTTAATTTCGAGAGATATTGACCCAAATTCTTTTTGTTGAAACCCCCTCCCAATACTTAAAACCTCCTCCCCACCCCTTTTTATACCTCGATCCTTATAAACCACCCTACGCACCCCCACCTTAAACCCCTCATCCCCCCAATACCTGCAATATATAGGTTCGTTTTTTGATAATTTTAAAACCCACAATATGAACTAACATGATAGGACATTGGTCAACAAATGAATCCCCCATGGTGCAATATATGTATTTATCTTACTGAATGCATTCTTCTCCACATCAGTCCATTTGAATTGTACACTTTATTTCACCATTTGCTGTAAAGGTTTGACAATCTGGGAAAAATCTCGTACAAACCTTTGCACAAAATTAATTGTCCCCATGAATGATTGCATACTTTTTTTGTTATGGGGTAAAGGGATCTGTTCGATGGCTTTAATCCTTTCTGGGTATATGGAGATCCCTTTTTAGAAACAACGTGACCCAGTAGCTTTCCTTCTATAACCGCAAACACACATTTCCTCAGATTTAGTGAGATGCCATATTTCGACAACACTCAAAAATTTGTTTTAGATGGAATGCGTGTTCTTCTCTCTTCTTTGAAAATATCATGACATCATCGAGATATACTACAAAATTGCGGCGAATCAGACCGTGGAAAGCTATATCCATGGCCCTCTAGAAAGTAGCTCCAGCATTGATGAGTCCAAAGGGCATTCTTCTATAAGCAAAAGTTCCCCACTTTGTTCTAAATTGTGTTTTAAGTCTGTCCACTTCAGCTACTAATACTTGATTATAGCCAGAGTATCCATATAATAATGAAAATAACTCAGAACCCGAAACCATCTGCAATATTTGTTCCATGGGTGGGACTGGATAGTTATCTTTATCCGAAGCACGATTTAGGTTTCTGAAATCTACACATAGTCTGATTTCTCTATATTTCTTCCTCACTGGCACCAAATTCGAAACCCATTCCAAGTGTCTGACTTTGAATATAATTTTGGCATCCAATAATTTTTTCACTTCACTCTAAATTAAAGGCTCCGGTTTTGGCTGCATTTTTCTCAAAGGCTGTTGATAAGACTTGACTCCAGATCTAATAAGGATGACATGTTGTATAATCTTCATGTCATATGTCTTAAGCTCTTCATATGTCCAGGAAAACACATATTTGTACTGTTTGAACAAACTAACGAACTTATTTCTTTCACCGGGAGAGCAACACTTTCCCAAATTTACATATTTGGGTTCAACTTCAGTTCCTAAATTTATCATCTCGAATTGTAAAGACGAGCTATGAGTCTTGACATTTGCTGGTCTTCTGAACTTGTTGTCTAAATCAAACATCTGCTCTAAGGTCCTGACCCCTTTAGGAATAATGTTGTTGAATTTTAACTCAGCTTGGTGTTCTTCATCATCGATAATTACCCCTTTGAAAGTCTCAGCATTCATCAAACATTCCAGGATTTGTTGATAATCATCAAAAACTCGTAAATTGGTGACCATGTCTAGAACCGAAGTCCTAAAAAGTAATTCAATAGAACATCTATTATTAGAAGGTACAAGCCTTACAGCTGAGGTGGCTAACAAGTCAACTGCTACATTTTTTAGTCTAGGAATGGATACAATATTAAATGCATAAATTTTTTTAAGCAAATCCCACACTTCATTCTGGTAAGCTTTTAAATGAGGTGAAATGCAGTGTATCTGATTTTGAATTTGCTTTACAATTATTTCATAATCCCCATACACTTTCCTATTTTCTACTTTTAATTCAATTCCTTTTATTAATCCCTGAACTAATGCTTCATATTAGGCTGTATTATTGGTACATTCAAACTCTAATCTACATGAAAGAAAATGTTTATTTTTCTTTGGATCAATACGGACACAGCCAGCTCCTGATCCTTCCAATGTTTTAGATCCATAAAAAAAAAGTGTCCAAAAACTATCTACTTCTACTATACTTGAATCAAAAACTACATCTAAAACTAAATCTACTATTTTACCGTATCAATCTCATCAGCTCGTGAAAATCAAAGGAGATCAGGCTGGGTGTCAAGTGTACCGCTGGCTTCTTCCACTTGGTAGTTTCCTGGTTCTAGTTCAATGAAGTAGTTCCCCAATATAGAATTCACTGGTTTATTCTTACCTTCCAACTGAGTAACATTGTGCTTCATGTGGGGCTCTCTGAATACTTTTATTTGATTGGGACTTCCCTTATAAGGAAACCATAGATGTGACCAATCTAATGCAAAATATCCATTTAGCTTTGCTGACCAATCATGAGTCAAAACAAGTCCATAAGCCTCATGTATGTCTGCTACTACAATATCGATGAACTGACATACCTTTTCATTTGAAGATAATCGAATCAAAACATCCTCTATTTCCCCAATTACCTTCACAGTTGTTCTGTCTAATTGAATAACCTACCAGGTAGATGGTTTAGGTTGTCCATTTATCTTCTTGCAGACTGAAAGTGGCATAACATTGACTGATGCCCCTGAGTCCACTAAATAGTTGTGCACATTATGGTTGAAAATTTCAAAAGTTAGGAGAAATGGTGGGGTTTTGTATTTAGACTTACCTCCCACACTTGCTTCACCAATTTCTTCTTCTTCAGGTTGGTTGTCAATGGGAAGCTTTTCCTCTAGTACCTCAAGTGCTTTTAACAATTTTTCTTTCTGCTGAAGCACGTTACACATTTCAAATAACGAAATATTTGCCTTAGCCCTTTTAATATCTTCCACAATATTATACTCCATCTTATGTTCTACAAGATTCTTTTTTACATTATCAATCTTTTCTTCAACAGGCTTAACATGCATGTTGATTTTCTTTGGATTTTGACTCATAATGGTGAATTCATGTATTTTATCAACTGTGGTGCTCTTCTGAATTTTCTTTACATTCTCTTGAAGTCTCTTAATTTTTAGAAGTATCGAATTGTCTTTATTTAACAAACCTTGAATCCTTGTTGTCACATTTGTTTCTGATGTTTCTGCTTGTTTCAGTGAACCTTCCTCATCTGTTTCAAAAAGTGAGACACAATCCCATAAAACTAAAGCATCCTCTTCTTGTTTTTCTATGGGTTGATTATCTTTTTCTTCCTGCTCATCATCTTCTGTTAGTTTAGAGTCCAATAGTTTATTCATTACTAATGTCATCGAATTGATCTATTGAGGGCAATTTTTTTTTCAGAATGAGGCTACTGATGAAAGGTGCTAAAATTATCCATACCTACCTCAGTTAAATTCATTGATGCCATACTGTGTGGAGGAGGTTTAGATTGATTGTTGTCTTCTCTCCTTTTATAGTAAGGCTTGTATGCTTTATGAGCCTCCTTTTCTTCTTCCAAATCTATCACTCTATTAGATAGTTTCTGCATCATTTTCAACATTCCTTCAAAGTCATGTGATTGCTCATCCTTAGGCTTAGTCAGTAATAAATCTTTCTTTCCAAAAAAATTCTCTCTCGACTGCTCAGGATAATCTTCTATGCTCTCTTTTTCAGCTTTTACTCTCTCAGCTTCTTCATAAGTTTCTAACAATGTAGGATTGAATGACATCTTGGAAAACATGGCCAATTTAGGCCCTAGAGCTGAAGTATAGTATTCAATCAGAACTTTATCAGAGGGCTTATTAATTGCATAAATTTTTTTAAGATAAGCAACAAACCTTTGAGTGAAACTATGCACTTTTCTTTTCTTTCCTTCTTTAAAGTGCATAACCCTTTCATTAGAGCTGCATGAGTTTTTTGGACTACATATTTACTTCTGAATATTCTTCCAAATGTGTCCCAGTCTGTGATTGAGTTTGCAGGCAGAACAAAATACCATGAGGCTACTGCTCCTTTCAAGGTATGTGGAAACAATCTACAGACTCCATCTTCATGTTCTCCAGCTCGTAGTCCTTCTATATCCAAGTAAAAGATTTTCAAATGATCATCTACTAAAATATTTTCACTTGGGTCAAACTTAGGCAACATTTTCTCAAAAGCTTGAGGCAAATCATGCAAAGGAGGTGCCAGGTTTAAAGGTGACCTAGCCCTCCACGTAGGTGGTGGATTTGGTGGGTTGGGTGGCTGATTTGTGTTTACATTTGCCATGATTTTAAGTGGAGAGTGAGGTGGTGAATGAACAGGGGTATGAACAAGTGAACAGTAAGGTGTATTTGGGTCCAACTGATTCAGATGTTGAACAACTTCTTGTAAGGCTGTTTCTACCAGTTCTTCAAAATCTTCAACCAACACTGTGTCTTCCAATATATGGCGGTCTTTCTTCTGATATTCTCTTCTAGGTAAGATAGGAATAATTGGTAATCCTCCAATCTTCTTCACATATGCCCTAGTAAATCTTCTGAGATCATTGACTACTTCATTATCGACAGAATACAGATGCTCTTTACCCTTTTATTCTGGAGTTGGATTGGGAAACAAACTGCTCTCAGAACTGTTACTGGTGGAATAATCTTGAGAAAATGGGTTTCCTTGGCCAGCCAGGCACTAGCGGCCCTCCTTCTAGCACCAAAAATTGTTGAGGCCTAGAAAATCGTAGGTAACAACAATTAGGGATTCTCCCTAGTAAACGTTCCCAACTAGCCCGTTACTATTTGGTATGGGGAATCCATCCGGTTTACGGTCTGGCTACCGTAGGTCAAGTAACAAAATACAAGGTTTTACCAGTTACGGTACGGTTCACCGTGTATATTTTTAGTTTTTTGAATTTAAGTATGATGTGCAAGTGCCTATCTAAGAATGCAGATTAATAGAGAATACGAGGAGTGGTCACAATGTGATGCGCAGGTTCTTACCTCTCATCTTAACTCTCTCACATCTAAATCACACACAGCAAGAAACTAAAACTAACTATCTAACCTGTCCCTAGGGAGCAAGATTATCATTTATCAATGAGTAATGTATTTATGTGCATGCATTAAGAAAAATCATAGATAGCTGTTACTAATTTCAAAGCACATGAAAATTAATAGATAAATGAACAACAAGATAACTTATTGTTTATGAAAATCCTTCATTACTCATAGTGGAAATTTCATAGAATAAACTAGAGCGCATTCATAACAAGAACATAGGTTCAAAGAGTTAGAACGATCTCACAGTTAATAGACACAAAGCTGAAAATGAAATAGTTCACATTCAACAAATCCATAGCACAACATTTGAAATCTTCCACCAAGCTTTCTCCAACAGGAAACTTGTAATTCTTTATTGCAAAAGGAAATAGTTCTTCTTACAACATACTCTCACAAATCTATCTGGGAAAAATTCCCTCTCTACATCTAACTCTCCTATACTTATACAAAACAGCAAAACCTTTGGGCTGCCCCTTGTGACCTTTGGGCTCCCCCCCCAACCGTTCATTCTCACAATTTTGTCCTTTAGTGAGTTTCGTACAATACGTTACATTAAATAACAATTTAATAGCAATTTTTATAAAGAGGGTCTCACTTGATTATCGATGAACTTTTCTCAATCCTGGGCCTCTGCTGCTATTGATTATGCTCAGTAATCCGTTGGTCCCTTTTTAGATCCTGTTGAGCTTAGACCTCCACTTTATTCTTCTTTTCTCTATCTCTGCTTCTTCATTCTTCGGCCACCTTCTTCCTTGCTACCTCCCTTTTAGACATATCCTCTTTACAGTAGCAATCATTCTGTCATAAACACAGCTTATTCTTAGACCACTAGCATTTGACAAAATAACACAAACTATATCAAAACATACATCTTGTAAAATGAACTATCAACAATATTAATGCATGAAAAGAAAAATGATAATGCAAAGAAAATCTCGCAAGTTCATATCTTGAAATCTACTAAAATCACAAGCTCAAAAAATAGACTCTTTATCTCAATCTAGGCAACATCTGGACTAACTCGAAATCCTCCGAAGAAATCATGAATCACAGCAATGTAACCGCCAATCCTCAAAACAATGAACCCTGACTGCGCTCTTCATCTCAAAAAAAACCCTGACTCAACCAAACACAACGAAAAAACTCTGCCATAATAAAATAGAGTAAAAGCACATAATGCAGGAAAAACCCTCTCGGCGAGCAGAACTACTTAAGAATCAGGCAAAAACAAAACTCGCATCGGCGAGCGGAAGCACTATATACCGGACTGTTAGTTCACTAAGGAGCCACAATGGCGGAAGTCATATATACTAAGGGTTTCGTAGCAATAGAAAACATCGGCGATCGGAGGCTCAAAGGTGCCATCATGTCGGCAACACAAGGACTATTCCTCCGATCAATCGTTAACACCGTTCCGATGGCGAAAACAAATCATCGAAAAACAAAAACCACGAAATCTGCGAGGACAAAGACTATTCATCAAAAAATTCTCTGTTTTCCTTCCGAAATGGCAGCAACACAAAAGACTAATGCTCTGACCATGAAAAAACAAAAAAAGCCGAAAGTCAAAAAGTAAAATCTTTTTTTTTGAAAAATAACACAAAGGAGATACAAGCCCATCAGAGAAAACATGACTGTCCATCGGGATGTTCATTCTTTACCTTCCGCAATGGCGGCTACGTAGAGAACTATTGCCCTAATTCACTTGTTCAAATGACTTCTAACAGTGATCATCGAAAAACCCAAAAAACATTAAGTACTCAAAAGACTTTCGGTTGGGCAGTGATAAAACCAAACTGTCGAAAATTCAAAGAAAAGTTAAGTGTTCAAGAGACTTTAAAGTTGTGCAGTAGTAAAATTAGTTCGTTTCATCTCCAAAACAGTGGCGGCATAGAGAACTAGTGCCTCGACTATTAACTTCTCAAGCAGAGAAAAATGTACTTCCAGGAAAGGTTTAAAAAGATCAAATAGACTTGGGCTAGATAAAATAAAAAAAGGGGGTCCAAATTTTTTTAGAAATTTGGGAAAGTAGTTGCAGCTGCAACACTAAGATATGGAAGTCTACTGAAAGTGAAAAAAGAGTTGCTACAAATCCTGAGAGGTTAACCTCCCAAGGGTTCCAAAGGATGCCCATCCCTCCAACTGCCCCTTTGGAATTGATCGCGACTGACTCACAACCCTTCCATATTTTTCGGGCTATACTGGTTAGCTCTTTGCTCGAACATTTTGTTTCTTGTAGAAAGATGATCCCAAATTTTTCTTTTTCAATCCTTCTTCTGAGAAGTTAGATTTTCATAGCCCTGCTGTAGCTTCTAATGTTCCAAGATGTAATCTGCATTAAGAAATAGTTAGATAGAGGGAGAAAGGGAAAAATCTATAGTTGGATACTGCCCTAAAGCCACTAGTCGATCCCCTATAGCTTTGATTCTTTGAACATTGCTCGACCTTCCCCGCTTGTCTTTTTTTAATTTCTTTTTTCCATCTGATTCTTTGAGAGATTCCACAACTACTCCCAAGGAGTTCGTGTTTTTAGCTTGAATTATCGCCTTCTTCAGCAAGGATACTTGCTAAGGGGGGATCTGGGTTGGGATCTTATCAAATCAAGAAGCTTCAAGTCTTTCCAGATCTAGATCTCCTATCTCCATATCTTTCATTACTGGCTCGGATACCTCTGTGACTTTCTTGGTTGTCTCCTGCTGCCGCTGATGGTGTTGATTTGTAGGTGTTTTAATTGTATCTTGTTGCTTTTTTGGAATTATCTCCATCTCCTTCTCCTGGTTATCTTTAATATGTTCATTATGCTGGGTTTCTTTATTAGTTTCCTTATTCTTCACTGTTTGTTGGGCTTATTTTCTAATTACCTTATCTTCTTGGAGAATCTCATACATGTTCTAGGTTTGCACTATTTTGTTAATCTCAGGTCCTGAGGTCTTTCTTTCTTGTCACTTCTTGTTTTGGGTTTTGATGAACCCATCAACATCTTGATTTTCCTAATCTTTCTTCCCTCCTGGTCTTTTATTTTGTGTATAGTCCTGGAATAGATGTCCATGCTCATGACATCTTCTACATCTGAACGGGATCTGTTTGTAGTCGATTTCCTGGAACCATTCTTCATCCTCCCATGTTAACTTGATTCCATCTGGTAGATCTCTAGATATGTCGAGGTAGATGCATATTCGGGCATACGATATATATTTCCTTTGTCCAGTTTGCTCTGAGACTTTGATGAAATTCCCTAGCGTGTTCCCTATATCCATCAGAATCTAGATATGTCGAGGTAGATACATATTCGGGCATACGATATATATTTCCTTTGTCCAGTTTGCTCTGAGACTTTGATGAAATTCCCTAGCGTGTTCCCTATATCCATCAGAATTTCTTCCTTCCAGTACTCCGTTGGGAGAGAGTACATTCTTATCCATACTGGGGAAATCGTGAGGTTTTCTTTGTTAGGCTTGAATCTCTCTTTCCATGGCCTAAGGAAAAGTCTCGCCGAATTATAGAAATATGGGCCATTATAAAAAATTCTCGTTTGGTCTTCTTCATTAAAGAATATTATTGTGAAGAACCCTTTTACTCCCAGCTAAAGATCGTAGTGTCCATGGGGTTTCCATGTGGTGTTTATTCACCATACCAGGGTATGTTTTGTGGGCCAGATCCCCACAAACTTGCCTATGAAGGAGCTTTCTTTCATGTATTGAATGTCTTCCCTGACTCTTTCTGATTTAATCTGCAGCTTTGCAACTGTCTTGGATTTTGGGACACACTGTCATGTATTTCTTATTCCATTATTAGTTGCTTCCTCTATTTTAATCCCACTAGAACCATCCCCATCTTTGATTGGGTTAGATGGTATGACTATTCCTTTTCCTTTTTCAATTTCCATGTCTGGGATCAAAGTGGGGATAGTTGATCTCTCCTCCGCGGATGCATTCCTCCCATGGCCCCTCTCCCCACGAGGAGGAGCAGGAACCATCCTGGATTGATCTCAACTGAACTACTAAGACGCTTCTCCACTGCTGGTATACCGTTAAACATTCCTCCTTGGTAACCAAACCCCCAACCTCGCATGAAGTTGCAGAGCCATAAATTAATTGTTGTTTAAGAAATAATTATGGTTTATTTCTGCAATAGTTAGTTCTATATTTCTTCATAGTTTTGAGTTTTGTTTTCCTAAACCCTAGGAATGTTTCTAACAGTGCCTATGTGTTTAATTACCTATGAACTCTACTGGAAGATTTCATATTGCCAGCAGAGCTATGTTTAAAATTCTATTTCAAGTTCAGCTATAAACAAAACATAAATATAAAACACAATTAACCAAAGTATAGTAAACAAATATGTATTCTAAGTAAGCAATATTATAAACATATTATTCAATACTTAATAATAATCATGAATTCAAAATATTAAAGCTAAAATATAAACCATCAAGACCTCTCAGGGTATGTAATCATTTCTACCAAGAACTAAGGTTAAACCATGTCATTTTCCATTTACCAAATAATTCATAAATCGAATCTACAGTCCAAGTATCAAGACCACTTAATGGTCCATGATTTATGCGTTATCAATGCTCCACGTTAAAAATGAAACCACATATTTATATTACCAACTAACATCTACGGAATCGTATGCATTGAAGAACTACCAACATAATAAACGAAACCTTTAAATATTTACAAACCACATTATAAGAATTGCATGCCATAAAGAAAAAACCCAACGTAATTAAATCAACCATAATGTTATGCACAACATGTATTAAAACATAAATATAAATACACAGAGGTCACAGGATCGATTCCTGTGGGCATTAAGACAAATCGCATTTATATAACTATAAACCCTCACAAACTATAAATGACCCAGGATCGATTCCTGTAGGGTCTGTTTTGTTTACAAGTCACCAAGAATGAATCCTGTAGGATTTCGTCCTTAAGCTATAGCATTTCCCACTATCAATGCCATGCTATATATAAATATATACCCAGGCTGTAACTTCAATAAATCAACTCTCTACATAGTGGTCAAAAGACCCATATAAATTTACACATTATAACCATGGCTCTTGGCCTTATACATATCCAAACATTTAAATCAAAATACCAAAAGCTTTAAATCTATCAATGCTATGTGAATAGCCACGACATTCTTTGGAAGGTTCCTTCCAAGGATACGACCCTTTGGCTTACAACTCAAACATAGTACCCATTAAAACCTATCAACAATTACCAACAATGACGACTTCCCAAACGAAGGATTACACGCACAGTCGGCTCTTAATTTTCTAAGTACACAACTTAAAACATAAAACAATAAATCCCTATTCATTGTGCTATTGCAGCTACAATGGCGGTAAATGCCTATGCCATATGCAGCATGGCCCCAAAGCCATCAACATTGTCAACATTATCCACAAATAACTCAAACAATGATTTCGAATCCACACAGTCCATTGTTAATTATAAACCATGAAAACAACACAGTATGCATTCACTGTTTACAGTTATAAACATAATCATTATAAAAAACAATAAAAATTACACAGTCGTGTTAAAATCGGCCTTGCACCATTGCAAAACAATGGTGATGTCGCCATGTCAATAATATAAACTTGTATACATTGTGCAGAGCCTATTAAGAAATACCCAGTCGCGTTTACAATACGCAGAGCAACATTTAAACCAAAAACCCCGAATACATTAGTTCCAGCCCGAAGGCTCTAGAAACGCAACAAAAACCCCAAGTCTTAATGCATCTATGATGCTTACAGCATGTACACACACATACCTTCTTCCCAGAGGCAACCATTAAAAGAAAACCTAGAACCAAACAATCAAACCCCCAACGAGTGCAACACTCAGTCACAACCACCATGAGAGAGAGGTAAGTTTTTAACTTGTATAAATAGAGCTTACCTGTATTGGGTATGGATTTTGAACACAGGGCAACCCACGACCTCAACCCCTTCATACCCGGCAACCTACACATGCAAAGACAAGCCACGATCATGAGTATGCATTGTAAACAATCTGAACAGACACAATAATGATGTTAAACCAGACCATCAACGTACCTGTGTAAGCCATCGTAGTCTCACCCCATTACACCGTGTAGGAGCAAAGCACAAGCAACCAGGATGCGAATGACCAAACCAAAGCCATGAGCCAAGCCCTAAGCTGGGCTACCACTTTTCCCCATGCACATTTAAGTTGCCATCCTGGCCTCCATTAATGTTGCCCAAACCCATAATGGTATAGTTCATATCACCATTTAAACATTGTTCCAAAATCAATGTATTATACACAAATGCCAAATGTATATTGAATTTCTAGGGTTTAGACCAAGGTTTATACAAATATCTTAATTCCAACTATTAAAAAAATCATGTAATAAAAATATGATTAGAGCATGAACAAGGTCATAAGTCCTTACACCATAGTAAGTCTATGTGATAAGTGTGTGTCACATAAATAATAAATGCAATAGTGACCAAGTCACTATCATAAAGTCCGTAATAAGAACAATGATAATCAGTGTAACATAGGCTAGTAAACCATCTAGCCTAGTATAAATATCTTCTAAATAACTAGCGTATCACCACTAGGATAGGTTTGTATCACAGAGTGCCAGTGACGAAACAGATTGCTTGGCCGTTAAGCTTTACAAACAGTTTTTCTATGCTAAGTGAACCTGCACACAAAGTGAAAGAAATATATTAGTTCGTAAGAACTAAGTAAGCCTATTGAGACAAGTAGAAAATAATACCTCTCAGGTGGTTACAAGGGAAACTAGTCCCGCCAATCCACCCCTTTTTCCAGTAACAAAGTTAAGTCAAAATTGTGTGTAGGACAATAATCAAATGTTATTGTCAATAAAGTGCGTAATCAAATAACTAACATACACATCAATTGCGTAACCATAGATCCACATAGTAATCAACATCATGACAATGTAAGTAATACATTAATAACCGCATCGAGAAATATGAAAGGAGAACGTAAGAACAGCTTACGACTTTACAGTACAATAAATAAATAATGGCACATTCTACACAAGTTCCAATAATGTCCATTATAGGTAGTTTTGACTATCCTAATAAATAAAAAATCAATTTTTGGGGACATTACAGTTATCATCTAGTAGTTTATTTAGTCGTATATTTGGTGATGAATTGTTACAATCAGTGACTAAATATGTGACTAAATCATTGACTATTAATGACTAAATCAATGACTAATAAGTCAAGCTATTAATGATTAAGTAAAATATGACTATGTAAGTCAATCTATAAGATAGTGGAAATTAGATACTATTAGTCGCTGACTTAAAAATAGTCATTTATAACTGGATTTTAGTCATTTTTTTAATCATTAATTTCTCATTTTGTACTAGTGTATGATAGTTTCCTCTCTTTTAGGTACCTCGTTTGAGCCTACGATCTTGGTTTCTTCGGTTCCTTCGAATCCATGACCCATCCATTTATTATTTATAATGTATTTAGGTCATCGTCTTACCCTCTGACCTCATACATTATGGGGCATCATTTATAGCCAAAATTTGCACTTCTCCATCTGTGATGACACTTACATGTTTTGGTCGCATGACAACGCTTGCATGACGACACTTCATGAACTTATTGTCACTCACCCATAGGAAATTTTATGGATGGAAGATCCATATTTGGGACCTCGATAGGATTCTCTTACCTTATTCATGGTTCATTTCATAGTTAGGAAGCTGATGAACAATTTTAGATACCAGAACACCTCCTAAAAACCCCTAAATATTACCTAAAAATGCCACATTTTCCCAAAAATTCCCTTTGCACTTGGTCCACTATTGTTTTTTACTATGCACACACTTGTTTCTAATTCTCCATTAGCCCATGACACGGTAATTGCCTTTGTTCCACTAGCGTGTACCTCAAAAATTCATTAAAAATATATAAAAAATCTTGAAAATTGGGTGGTTTGGGTGGTTTTGGAACCTCCTCGGTTGTAATTGCTTCCTCCTCAACCCTATCTTTTCCATTTACTATATAAGAGAGGGAGAGGGGACTATGAAGGGGACTTTTCCTATAGTACTATTATGCTGTAAAAATTTGGACTCTCATCCCCCTTACTTGTTCCCTAGTTGCCACCTACCCTTGATGCATAGCTTGGAGGTTGGGATTCTTGGAGGAGAGAATTAGGAGACTTAGAATTGAAAGTTTCATGAGGTGCCTTGATTGATGAGAAGGTATATTATCTACTTGTTTCATTCAATTAATAAAAGACTTGACATTCTTCCCTTTCCAAATCACTGTGTAATGTATATCTTAGTTTTTTATTCTATGTTGATGTTTATGAGATCATTATTTTATGTTCTTTTGAATATCAATATTTTATATGTAGTCAAATTGGTTTGAGGAATGTTTTGAAGTGGTTTTGCGGGTTCCTTGATTAGAGAGAAAGAGGAGGATTTAAAGAGAAGCTTCGATCAACCTATTGTTTGTAAGGTGCATGCCCTCTTAACCATTTACCTTTTGCTTTAATTTGTACTTGCAGAGCTTTATATGTATGTTTGTAAAACCTAGTATGTTGGTGGCCTCACCCTATCCATAGGAACACTTTCCCTAACAACATGGGGGATTGGTTTTGAATATTTTTGATGATCATATATTTCTTTTAAGGTTGGGAAGTGGTGCTGGGGAAAATACAAGAGCTAAATACTAGATCTTTGGGGCTTATTATCCTTTGTTTCTCTTAAAGGATTTTAGAATGTTTAGATTTTTAGTGATTCTAAGATCTTAGTGGATTGGGGTATTGGTGCCTCATTCCTTTAGGCTTCATTATTGGAGCACTAGTGCTTCAGAAACAAACTCCTATTGGGGAATGTTAATTGGTTGTCTATTAAGCACATTTATCGTGAATTGAACTCTCGGGAAGATAGTTTATCGAAGCAGGTTGTTGGCCTTCCAGAAGGGACTCTTAATTATGAAGAATTCTTGGACTTCTCCCTGATATCTTCAAGTTTCTATGTTATGTATTAGTTTGTCTGTTTTTTAGCATTTTTTGTGAGTAGCAGCCCTTGTGTTTCATGGGTTTCTTTTTTGTTTTAGTTTGGTCTTGCTTGAAGGATTTGAAGCATTTCAAACTTGAAACTTACTTGTGAAGCTTGTTTGTGATCACTTATTGTTATTGTTAAGTGTCCTTGTACTGTCGTTTTAACTTTGATTGTGACTGGAATATCAAGTTACTGGTTTTTTTCTTGTTGAAAGAAAAAAACAATCCCTTTGATTTGAAATGTTGTGGACCTCTTTTCTAGGCCTTAAGGATATTGATTTTCAAGTGATGTGATCGATATGTATGGTTCACAACTTTACAATGCAAGCATTGCAACAAAAGTTAAAGTATATCTACATTTACATTAAGATATAGAATAAGATAATACTATGTGATATATTTTAGAGGAGGATCATATATACCGAGATATCACAATTACTCACTTACCAATTAACAAGGAATCATTGAGCCTCTAAATTCCTTTGAAATAAAAACTTTAGAATCAAACCGAGAACTTCTAAATAAGTTAATATCATATTTCAGGAAAGAAAAAAACAAAAACAAAAACAAAAAAAACAACTTTAATTAAACCACTCAAAATACACTTTCATAAAATTTGTTTTACTCCTCTCTTTTTCACTACATCATATATATATATATATATATATATATATATATATATATATTTTCCTTCGACATTCGTTTACACTTTCTGAAGCAAATGCTAATATATTNTCAAAAATACAAAAATAAAATAATTTAATGGCTTTATGTAAAAAGCTAAAAGTTTCGAAGAGCAATAAATGCTTCAAATCTGCTACATAATGACAAGGAATCAGAATAGAATAAGGTTGGTATAAGTAACATCCCTTCATTGGAAGTTATGGTGGTCATGGATGTACGTGTCAAAGTCACAACGACTAATTTGTCCACATGAACACTCGATAAAAGCCAATACCTATGCAATATTATATTATATACCTTATTGAAAACAAATGAACTGTGTGAATCGTATCGGCCCTCGGGCGCGAAGCATATAAAACATTATATGCATCGTGCACTTGAAATATTACAACATTAAGCATCATGCAAAATAATGAATGAATATAATCTCGCAGCAAAGGACTTAACTTTTAATAATATAAAATTATCATATTAAATGTCAAAAACATTACAAAATACAATGTCTCAAAAATCTAATATAAATAATATAATACAATGTCTCAAATCTAAGTCGAATAATGAAGACTCGTGCTGGAAAATTGTCGGATTTATGAATGAATATAATCTCTTAGCCATGGACGAATAAGAATATTGAATTAAAGTTCAAAAATATTATCAAAGCTATCCATATAATGTCTTATTTATAATATAAAAGATTCCATAAATTGGGAAGGGCATATTACAAATTAAAATTTAAAAATTGGAAAGAGCAATTTACATTATTTTGTAAATATAATATTTTTTATGGGACAATTGACGCTGTCATTTTGATACACATTTATATGTTCGGAGGGTGGATGTGTATCTTTAATAGATTACTTCAAAATATATATATATATATATATATATATATATAATTAAATTATTTTATTTTATTAAATTGTTTATTTAAAATATGCTTTGAATGAGAAAGTCTTATTAAACTATCTATTTAAGGTATGTTTTCAATGGAGAAACCATTCCGAAGGTGAATGTGTATTTTTAATAGTTGATTTCAATCTATTAAACTATCTTAAAAAACTATCTATTTAAGGTAGGCTTTTATTGGGAAAGTCATATTAAACTATTTATTTAAAGTATGTTTTCAATGAAGAAAATATAGGTATTATGTTAACAATTGATTCTATAAGCCTCTGGTGGATTTTTTGTGGAGATTACAGATCTCCACTCAGACCTCCTTTCTCCATATATCTTATTTTATCAATTTTCATAACTTAAGAACTAAGCTCTTTGACCCTTTCGCATGCTATAATGGCACAGGGAGATCCTCTATAATGATCTCAAATGTAACCCTAGAAAAGTATAGTAAGATCATCCTATGAATCCCAAATACGAAACATTAAAACTTTAACAATAACAACATTTGACAATACAATAACAACATTTGACAAAACATAAGCATTACATAGTGTGACTATAGTTCTATAAATAGTTTCTCTTTAGCAAACCCTAACGACTTACAGTCCCATCACTTACTAGTATCAACCATTTAGTGTGCCTTATAATAAAGATGACCCTTTTACATTAAGTAACTACCCAATAAGTATGCAATGGGCCTTTTTAAAGAACATGAAATCATATACATTAATTGCTATCTCTTAAGTACCCCAAATTATTAAGGTTAAGATAGGGCCCATAACATGTTCCCCCCCTTCAAGAAGAGTCTCGTGCTCAAGGGTGGAGGTGCATAAAATATTGTGAAATCACTGCTAGTTCCCATGTAGCATCATTCAACTATGTATCCTCGCATTTAAGTGTTCTTAAATTGTACACTACTGGAATTGACAATCTCTTATGGCCAATACTATTTCTGGTTGCAATCAAATGAAACCCTCTCATTCATTTTTGGAAGAATGATTTAAACTCAACAATTTGGCTCAATGACCTCTTTCAAACATGAATCATGAAATCCAGGTGATTCTTGGAGTGGGCTAGAAGATCCAACTGGTAAGTAATTGGTGTAATGCACTTGAGCATCCATCATGAGCCATAAAATTTTAGAGATAACTTCTAGTAGCCTTTGTATTTGATAGAGGTATTATTATATGTTTAGGGACAAAGGAACACATGATCCTCTTCTTCAAGATAATGATTTTTTTTTAATAGAAACCAGAGAATATATTTCTACTAGATAAAAAAAGGTTTTTCACAACCATGCATACAAAAAGGAGAGCCTACTTATCAGTCTATTTTGCAGAGAAAATATTGTGCAGTCTAAACTAGTTACATTGTTCAAAAAAGGTCTTTTGTTCCAAATAAAAAAACTGATACCCATCATAGGGAAAGACGAACAAATTGGCTATTAAGCAATGTACATAAAAGAAAAATATGAAATCCATAACAAGATGGAGCTATTGCTTCTTCTTTTCACTTGTACCATGGACTGGTTGCACAACAGAAGCTTCCCCCATTAGATGATATTTTGTTGGAGATTCTTGGAAATGGATACACTGGTTCATGCTTGTTAACTTCTGCACTTCTTCTTTAATAATGTTGACTATCCCCATGAGCTCGCGCAAATACCTGTCATTGTCATCGATCCTAGATTCATGGCATCCCATATGGTCGGCCAGATGCTTCGCGTCTGCTACTGCTACCCTTCCTTCTTTCACACATGTGCTTAGAATCTCATACAACCAACGCTTGTGTTGTTTGATAACCTACAAAGTTGATTGTATATCATTTAAAGTCACATTCCTACCATTGTTTTTCATGGAGTGTTGGGAGGAGTAACAGTCCTTGAGAGCTGAAGGGGAAAGCTAAACTAGCAAAGGGTCGAACCGGTCACTTTCTATATCATCGAGACGAAGGAGGTCAACAAAAGAAACATGAACCTACAACGCTTCAGCAGAGGACCAGAGCTCGGGAAACCTATAAGAATCCTCTTCTAAATCACAATGAGCATCTAGGAGCTGGAGAGGCATTTTCATTCTAGAGCCTTCCTCCATTACACGTGCGGGCGATCTCTTCATCAAGACAGAGGGAAGATCATATGACCCTGCATTTAATCCCATCACATGTTCCAAGACTCCACATGTCCTTAGTGATGGAAAACGTTTTTCCTGAGGCCTGAAAAGTGGTCGAAAATGTGAAGGACGGGATAGCGAAACCGAATCACCCTTCCTAGTGCAAAATATTAGGAAATTAAGGGACATAATAAAAAATAATTCACCCGTGATTATTGCTAATCCCATTTCAATCCCAACTCCTTGATTAGAGAATTTTTCCACTTCAGTGTTGTTACCTCTGCGAATATGGAAATAGGAAACTTGTAGATTTGATGAGAGGTAGTTGACACGGTCATAAAGTCTTCTGAATTTGACTACACCACGGTTGTATCCAAATATCATATTTTGGATGACTTGCTTCAAGTCTCCAAGAACTATGAGGTTTGAAATATTGTTTTTCCTTTCCAGATCCATCCCAAGGAGAAGGGCGAGCCATTCCACTTCATTGTTGGTTCTATTCCCTATTCCCCAAGCGTAAGAAATTACTATGCTTCCTTCGGGATCTAAGATAATCCCACCCGCACCTTCCTCCCCGGCTTCAATGATAATTGCTTTATTTAATTTCAAAAATGTGTGATCCACTTCCTAACTCTTGGATGTGATTGGTAAATATGAAGCAATAGGGAGAGGGTTTTGGGCATAAATAACTTCGTATGGTGACATTTTGGTTGCACTATAATAAGTGATTTCATACTACCATTCCACAATGGATATACATTGAGCTCGTTAGTGTTGTCAATCTATTGCAAAACATTATAAGTAGGTTTCCAAGCATTTGTTCACCACCTTGGTTTGATAATATATTTGGGGATGATATGTTGTGATCATGTTCAATTATGTGGCTTGTAGTTTAAACAATTCTTGTTAAAATACATGTTAGTGAAGATAGGATCATGATTTGACATAATGGACATTCCATGTAACTAGAAAAAATGATCCATAAAGTCTTGGATCACTCATGTGAAACACATAAATGGGTGCTTTAAAGCATAAAAGTGATAATATTTGGAAATGCATCCAACTACCACAAAAATGACCAATTTATTTCCTTCTTTCAAGAGCCCCACTATAATATCCATGGAGAATTAAGTACATATAGCTGTTAGGATTAGTAGTGGTTACAATTCCCTTCTTCCTTCAACAAGATTCACATTCAAATCCAAAAGTATGGATGCCAATTTTTATGCTTTTCCAAAACAAAGAGTGATTGGCTTGTTCATAGGTTTTATGAAATCCAAAGTGACCTAATGTAGGGGATGAATGCAATTCCACTAACTGCCTTTATTTGAAAGAAAAAATATGCACCATTAAAATATTCCCTTAATACCACAGTGTATCATGATGCCAAGTATAACCTTCATTGGGATTAGAATTATCTTGAATTCTTTGGATGAGTTGAAACACAATTTCATTTTCTAATCATTATTGTTGGTATTCTGCAAGTCAATATAATAGGGGTAAGGATGAAGAAAAGAGAAATTCATCCCTTTCATACTCCCTAAACAAATAATCAACCACCATTAAAAAAATAGTCAACCATCATAAACAATATGAATAAGTTGGGTTTTTTTTATAAATATAAAATTGTTTTCAAAAATAAATTTAATCTAGGGGCAACAAGTGTGCAGAGGGTGCAGGTTTTAAAAACAAAGGAAAAATTATCTAATTTTTTACTTGGGTAGTTGAAAATAAAACCAACAATTAGGATGAATCCTTGACCCTCTAACAAGAATGTAAACTCCCGAGGAAATACAAGATTGATGAAGTAATAATTCTGTAATGTCCCCAATTTCCTTAGTGCTTTATTTTGGAAAATAGGGGTGTAAAATTTTTCTTTCGACTTTAATCAAACTTTCATACATATTAGGTGCATATAATATAACTTCATTTCTCTATTCTATCTAAAGATCATTTTGATATATAGGAGTATAATACTCTTTTACTAATCACCTGATCCAATGGAAGGTCTATTTATTCTCTTCCTTAATATCCATATCATAAATCCATTTAAACTACTAAGAGTATATAAGTCATCCAACTCACATGTTTCAAGTTTCATAAAAGTTTATCTACTACCTATGTCTAATTAATGTAATGTATGTTCATCCCACTCCATAAGATTTTTCTGACAATCAATTAGTCATCTTCTGATACATTATTCAGATAATTGCAACTACTAAAGAAGTGTACAACCCCTCTTATACTCTTCTTACTAGAATCTCTATACATGACTATTTGTAACAAGTTCCTCCTTAAACTATTTATGAACCAATGCACTTGACCATAATTAAGGTATTTGTCTAATAAAGGTTTTAAGATATAAGCAAATCAGATAAGCCTCTCAATATCAATGTATACTTAATAATTTTTTATCTGTAGTTTACAACCAATATAAAGACAATTCTTGACACTTAATCTATAAACATGCAAATCTTCCACTGTAGTTAATCAATCATTAGACTTCAATTTAAGTAACACTAATACCTAGGTAAGGAACTCAATACTCTTTTTTTGTAAACTTTACAAATAACTTCCTTAAATTACCAACATAACACTACTTATCTCATATATGTATTACAATAACCATTTCCATTTTATTACTTGGTAGAATTCTTGAAAAACTAAAATTTATGTAAACCTTTTGTATTATAACAAAGAATTCATCCCTAAAATATTTTAACTATTTTAATAAAAAATATCTACTATATAAAACGAACAAATTACATATACTTAAGATTCCAAATCATATTTACTTCATGAAAAGGAATTTAAATATAAAAAACATGTTACATCAAATTATATTTGCATTATGATTTAAATAAACTTCCATGCATAAGAATTATGCTTTGAATATAATTATCAACCTTTGTGGTATACTCTTTTTAATGGATTTCTAATACTTTACCATGCATTTAAAAAATGTAAAGGTAATCGAGAAAGTTATATATTTTAAATCCATTTTAAATTACACACAAATACATATATAGGAGTAGACCTTCCTAATGCATTCCATCATTATCAAATTGACCTTATCCATTCAATAAGATTAAAATATTCTATTTATTATTACAAACCATACTATTTTATCATTCGTCTATAACAAATTTTGTTTCATCGTAATCACCATATGATAATTTTTTAGTATTAGCATAGTCACAAGTTATATGATAACTTTTTTAGTACTAGAATAGCTACAAGTAAAGTGGTTCGTGAATGTTGATAGACACAACTAACGACTTAATTTTGTAAAGATAATTGGATGTTAAACAAAGGCTAAAATACATAATTTTATTTCCAGTATTCATACCAAATTGTTAGAGTTAATATAAGCACAAAACAAATACTATTCGATAAACAAACAAAAAACAAGAAATGATATGGAAAAACAAAAAATATATTGTTAGAGGTTTCTTTAACCACCCTTTAACTAAATCATATTTAAATCTTAATCAAGATACATTTAAGCATAACAATGGTGTTCTCTGTTAAAAATTCCATCTTGAATCATCACATCTATAAGAAAAAATATTTTGCATTTTCTATGGTCTGGATCAAATGATGAAAGAAAATTCAATTTAGCCTCAATGTAATTATTAGCTACTCCAACGGACCAGGGTGGATGGGACATAAAAAATCTGTCAGTATTCAACTCTGCTCTTTATCTTAAATATCTATGGAGATGTCTTTTTTCTCATAGTTTGTGGAGTGAGGTAATGAAATCAAAATATATGAATAATTTCTTTGTTAGCTCCTGGAAGTCTGATTTTTATTGTGCTAATGCATCAATTATTTGGAGCAATATGATGAAAGTAATTCACTCGTTGAAAAAAAGCATAAGCTGGAATATTGGGAGTGGGAAAGATATTCTTATTGGAATTCATCCCTTTATAGGGGATGGTGGACATCCCTATCTCCCAACTGAAATTATAGAGCATCTTGACTGGATTGGTATGAAGACTCTGAACGTTTTGGTAAGAGAAAACTTGACTATTCTTAATGGTAACTACTGGTTAAATTCAAGAAACTTGGGTCTTAGTGGTTAGTGGGAAGACAAATGGGATTCTTTCATTGAAATCTTGCAGCTTGCTAGAATAAAGCTCGACAATGAAAAAGACACTCTGGTATGGTATGAAAACAAGAAAAATGGGGCCATGACTGCCAATTTGGCATATGAGTTTATGATAAAGAAAGTTAGTCATATGTATGTTCACTGGTGGTCCAAAGGATTGTGGAAATGGAACATCCCAACCAAATTACGGTGCTTCTGGTGGTTGACTCTTGAGGACAAAATCCTTACTTGGAAAATTTTATTGAACAGAGGTTGGCAGGGCCCTAGTATTTATTTTTCTTTATTTTTTTTTAATTATAATTAATTTTTTTTATTAGACCAAAACATAATTACGGGCCTTAATTCTCTTGGTGGTAGGCCATATGTTTGAGCTATTTGTCATAACTAAAAATTAATAAAAAACACAAGTAATTGGATAGTTTGTAACTCATTGTGACACTTCTTTACTAGTTATTGTCTTCTAACACTCTCTTAGTTTCCTAAGGTTTGACACTCACTTTCCTGAGCTATTTGTCATAACCAAAAATTAATAATAAAAAAAACAACTAATTGGCTAGTTTGTAACCCATTGTGACACTTCTTTACTTGTTAATGTCTTCTAACACTCCCTTAGTTTCTTGAGGTTTGGCACTCCCTTACATGCCCAAGCTTTCACTCTAGTATGTCTCTATGGATCGATGCCTCATGAAATCTCCTTAGATCATGTAGTCTATAGTATATGTAGTTTGGCTACCTGCATGCAAACTATCTCCATATCCTAGCTACCTACATGCATCCTTGATCTCTTTGTTCTCATTGATTGGAAACACTAAATCAACTGGCCTACTTGGCCTACTTCCAAGCATCAAGTAATTTGCATGAAAACACCTTTGAAGATACTAATGTTTCCATACTTGACAACTCTTCTAACCCAGAGCACTCCATATAATAATGTTTCCATGCTTATCATCTCTTCTAACTCATAGCACTCCCTAACATTTAGGTTCCAAGGCCTTGCATATTGTGTGAACCACAGTAATGCTCTACTCACTATGACAACCCATTTATGCCGTTCAACTGCAAACATTTTCCATAGTTTCCCACTATATGCTATGCTCATTGTGCCAACCCCTTTGTGCTCTTCAGTTGCGAACATTTTGCATAGTTCATTCATATCTCTTGTAACTCACAGTGCCCACTAACATGTAAATATGTACCAGAAGAAGTCGTTCAACTCCACACATCCATCTACTACCAAATCTAAATATAACATTTTTTTTGTACCTAGAATCTCTTATAACTCACAACACCCACTAACACTAAGACTGGTAGTAGAAGCCCTTTGAATTAAACTTTTCTTAATATAATTCCTATTCAAAATTCAAAAGCATGATAAGATCTGTGGTACATATCTATTTCTACGTGAAAATTTTCATTACCTAAAGGTGAGCTCATGCCTTGTGTCATGGCCCTATGTTGAGTTCCATTGACAATGGCAAGACAGAGGGTGCACTAGGCATAGATAACTAAGGGTGCACGGCAAGTAATTAAGAATTTTGGTAGCCTTGGTGTCCAACTCATGGGTGATATACATGAGATGGTTAGGATGATGTACCATTGTGTTGGTTAGGATGACCAACGAAGTTTAGTCAAGTAGGATGAAACAACCAACAAGATGCCACTTAGCAGTCTTTGATGGATGATACAATAATTGACAATGTGATGCACGGTGTGTAAACCATTCTAGGACAATAGCATTTATGGATGCAACAAAGATATGTGGTCGAGCAGAGCTAGGACGGGTCCTTTGAAAAACCATCCAGGATTTTACTAGATTGGAAACATCATTGTCGTGTGTTGGACAGTTGATTGTTCAAGTGTTGTTGGATCAGGGGAGGAAATGTTGTAGCATTGTCTAAGGTTAGGTGGAAACAATCGAACATTTCCTACTATGAAATGAGCACTTGATATTCCACTTACTCTAATGTTACTGGCTTGGATTCAATCAAAATGTCTGGATGAAGTGTAGTCTAGGTGATACTTGCAATTGATGATCACGTCCAACTAGCAGGATCATGTGTGTGCAACATGACAACTAGGATTTTGGATTATATGGGACACTCAAGAAAAACGATAATTCTAGTCATTGTGACTCCTTGCAATAGTCTAGTGCATATCAACAAGGGAATTGAGGAGGCAATCCTTAGATTTCATAAATTAGCTTTGTCTTTGGAAATCTTAAAACATTTGCATTCCAATGTTGCTTGAGCATTTATAGATATAATAGGGGAGGCAGAGGGTGTTCTTTTCTTTGAGGAATTAGCTGATTTTGAGCTGGTGGATGAAGGATCTTTCTGCATTTTCTCAGTCACCACTTTCCTATGAATAGATTTGAGGCTGGACACGGATTTTTGTAATATCCCAAATTTTGACCTTAACTATGATGGGCATGAGTCCCATTGCACATGAGTTATGTTGATTAGTTAGATATATTGGGTGTAAGTCGATGCATGTGTTTTATTATCATATATGCGATTGTATATGTTGGGAATGGACCCAAATGGACAAATATTATGGTCATAGTATGATAAACTAATGTATTATGTGATTTACCTCAATACATGTACTGAAATGATTATCGTGATATAATGTGCAGAAGACTAAATGCATGATTGAGTTCTATAATGTGTTGGGCGAAAACCCTAAAGAACATGAGTGATGAGATTTTGTGTTGAGTGCAAGATTTGGAGCACATGAGTTATGAGATTTTATGTTGAGCATAAGCTATGGAACACATGAATTAATAGAATTGGAAGTGTTGGGCATAAACCCTAGAACATTCCAAATTGATCTTGAGCATAATATATCAAGCATTGGATCCTTAGGAATTGTATCCCTAGGTGTATTATACAAGTACATCCTAGCATTGGTGTTGAGAGAGAGGCTCTAGAATTGCACTAAGTGTAACTCTTAGTTGTTAGCATTGAGCTTGGGCTCTGAATGGCACAAGGAGTTATGAAAATTAATTTTTTGTTGAGTGAGAATGACTCTAAAAAGCGCTAACCTCATATTACTTATTTTTAAAGTTGATTAAATGTAATTTTGAATCTACTTCTCATCAAGTACTGAATAACTACCATGATACATGAGGTAATCCAACATGCAAAGAGGATCTATAGAGGCCTAACTTAGTTGACCAACCCTACCTAAGGCCTTGATAAAAGAAATAGTATAAAGCTAATAAAAGCATCAAGTAAATGAGATCATGTTACATGATGCATAATTAAATGTTAAACAACAATATATATATAGTTCATATGTATTATGAAAAAAAGAATAAGTATATATATTAAATATAAAGAAATAATAATAACTATAAATAATGAATAAAGAGTCTATGTATTTATTATTTATTAAAATGATTAAATAAATATTTAATCCTAAAGATTCAAATTAAGAACTAGTAAAAGAGTTCCTAAGTCAAGCAAACTAATTATTAAATCCACACAAATCAATTACAGATTATTTTCAAGAAAATAATGGATTTTTGATCTAACTGAAGTTTTAAAACAACTAGCCTTTTTCCTAAAGATTGTCTATAATGACCCAAGCCAAGGGAAGGCTTGGGGATCTGATATGATCATTATTATTTTCCTAATTAATTTCAGAGAGCCATTTTCCAAAAGCAAGCAATCTTATACAAAACTTGATATTCCAAATAAGAGAAGCCTCACCTTTAGGAGCTCTAGACTACTTGCATGTTGGGACCAGCTCGGGGGGATCCGAATTAGAACCAGGAACAGTTCTGGGTCGTGGTTGGGAGGAACGTGGTAGTTCCCAAGTTATCCGGGTGAACAGATCTAAGGTCAGAGATAACTGGTTTTTATTAATTTTGTGTGTTTAAGTGTGCAGGGCTTGTGCCATTAAACAAATTGAATAATTACAGGTATGAGGATTCTACCTTTTTAAAAAGTTCTATAAAACATGTTTACAGATTTTTACTTATAATATTTATGCTCTAGATTGAAGAGATCCAAATTTTACTTCCCAGTTGATCATATGTTTTAGGTTGTATTTATTGTTTAAAGTAAAACTCGGATTTTAAATTCTAGATAGAATTCTAGGGTTAAACAACTATCAAAGTTATATGTATTTAATGTAGAAATTTATGTTAGTATTCGTAACCTAGATTCAAACCATAGCTACTGGTTAAAACTTAAGAACTACAACCTAAGTTAAAACCTAGGTCGCATATTAAAATAAACCAGAGATTAACAAATCCAGATAAATAAAACTAATGATAAACAAACTCATTTATTCCTAAACTAAACATTATTTTAACTCTGCACAATCATTAAAATAAATATTAAATAAAAAAATTACAAACATATTTATAAACAATCAGTCCAAGGATCGAATTCCCTAAATTACCAACTCAAAACCTTAAAAATAAATCATAGTGCTTGCAGATTGCATATTGCTAGCAAACACATCATCCCAATACATAATTACTCATAAAACTATTACCATTAAACCAAACAGAACATTATAATAACGTTGTAAACCAATTTATAAAACAACTATCAAAAGTACCAAAGGTGTGAAGGCCGAGAGCCTATCCACGTTTTCCACATCATACTATTAAATACCAACCCTTTTAAACTTTATTTAAACACTGCCCAGCAATTGAATCCTGTAAGGATTGGATACCGACCTTTTATTTTTCCAAAACAAAGTCATTCTGTGAAACCTGTCTAATAAATTACAGTAAAACAAATAACATCCAAAATTAACATAGTCCATCCCCAAGTGCATCGCAGTTGTAGAATTTTGAGTATAAACACAATAATCAACACATAAAAACACATTAACAAAATGAGGGATTTCAAAATTTAACACAGTCAAAGTATGTATGAACCCAGGATCGAATCCTATAAATACAAGCTAAAATACTCAAACACATTACAGACTACGTTATTCACGCAGGGTTTATCCCTTATATGATTCCCGCAATTTATTAAAATGCCGCATATAAACAACAGAACAGAGCTACACTCTTTCCCCACAAATTACATACAGAGACACGAATTAGTTCCATAAAAATTAAACTACATCTACACAGGCTATGTTACAAACACAAGGCCTGGGCCAAGTGCTTACAACCACCTGTAGAAGGATGACCAAATCAAAATCAAATAGAGCTACATTCTCATCAACTAAACACATCCATTAAAACCACATTTTTCACCATTCATATCCATTATCAAGCCATGGCAACACATGTTCCATTTCATAGCAATGACACTGTTAACTTTAAAGAAAAACATGACAAACTACAGAGCCACATTACAAACACAGTGAAAAACCCAAGAAGATTCATTTAAAAACCAAAATCCATTTCATAGCAAATGGTAAACCAAACACACAAAGTTGAGTCTCTTTTACCCAGTCACAATATCATATTTACAATTACAGAGCATGCAAAGGATTTACACAGTCGCATTTACATAATTCCCAAAACTAATCGAATAAAGCCCAACATCCAACCAAACATCGAGTAGCGAATGAATTACAACAGATATCTTTGAGGCCTAGTTTTGAAACACTTTGTTAAAACACAACAAGTTCAACATTTAGGTACAGGCCCATTGCCATTCGCAGGGCTTACCAAGAATGCTTGTGCGGGAAGCCCAACATCTATGCCCTCACAAAATGCAGAGTACCCATGGTATCCTCACCTGCAGCAATGAAAGTGAATCTTGGATCAAAAGTATGCAAAACGACTGTAAACCAAACCAAAAAATCAAAGGTGTAATCATACAAACAGTGGCATACCTTCCAGCGAGCTGAAGGTAATCTAGTTGGGTTGCATGCATGCATAGATCCCACCTGGAGCGTGTGGCCTCCCTCCAAACAACAACGAATACCAAAAAAATGGCTTTGAAACCCTAACACAATGCATAAGGTAGGAAGCCTACAAAAACAAAGGCGCATTCAATGCGCCAACCTCACCGCCACCTCCATGAAAATCGAACCCATTATTCTATAGTGTGGCTTCACACTTCTTACCTCCACATTCAACCCCATCACCATAGTTTGTAAAACCCTCTCACAATGCGATTTTCCTAATTCTTTACCATAGTTTCTATATAACGCGCACGTGTTTTGTTCTGTTAAATTGTGCTCGCGTATTGTTTAAATTCAAAAATTTATTCCCTCCAAATGATAAGGCCGAGCCTCCACCCATGCTTTCATGGAATTCCTATGCCTATGTGTCTGCTTTGAACTTTGCTTCAGATTCAACATGCCTGTGCCTTGGAGTATGATCAACCATGGCTAATTCAACATTATATCCAAATTTTCAATATGCTCGTGTTTAGCGGTTCGTCTGATTATGCTGCACACCTCCATTTTTTATGAGATTTTAGAAACAGATATGGTTTTTTTTGCATATTCTAAATATGTAAATTTTAACAAGAATACATAATTTTTTCTATTTTTTTCTTATTTATCTTCTATCATCACTCCTCAACTCAAAAAACACACTGGTAGTGTTCCGTCCATATCTCTTTCGTTTCTCAACCATTTAAAAAAAAATTGTATGGTGCACTAAAGAACACCAATCTCTACATGTTATAAAAAACCCATTTCCAAATAATTGCATTAAGACATTCAAATGCTGCACCCACAAATCATGTACCGTTTTCGAGGTTTGATCTCATAGATAATTAAAAAAAAATTAAAAAATTTATTTTTATTATTGGAAAAATAGTCGTGCACTAGTCCTATATGTTCTCTATATGTATACCAGTTTTCGTAAGTTTATTCCATCATTTAGACACTTAGACGCTGCACCCACAAAACATATACCTTATAATTTGTCACAAAAATAAAAAGTGCCCGTTAAAATTTATCTAACTTTAGATAGTTAGGAACATTTTCAATAGAAAAAATATATATATTTGGAAAGGTCATTCAATTTCCTACATTTATTGTTTTTTACTGATCGCAAGATTCATTGTGTAAGTGTCTCAAAATATCCATGCAAGTTGATGGATGTTTGTTTTTTCAGTTTTGCATTGCATCTAACGCGCCAAAAGAGACCCTCAACTTCTTGCACACACCCCCCTAACATAAATGCCTCCACATTAAAGATTAAGCACAAAAGTTTAACAACCAAGGTTTTTAAACATTCACCCACATAGTTACTAGAAACATGCATGCATATAATATAACCTTTTTTACCATAGTTACGAGGTAGAGGATAGGATTAGGACCCTTTTTCCTCTTTTAGATTTTGAGCATAGGAACAGCGTTGTCTAGGTTCCAATAGCTGTAGATTCTAGGACTCAATTACGTTACGTCTACAAGCCTAGGTTCGTAGGAAAAGTCACATGTAGAAGAATATAAAGACATGCATTAGTTCATGATGAACTAAGTAAACCTCGTAGCATAGGAACCTTACTGTTCCGAGTGGACCTTTAAGGGATAGAACCCCACCACTCCACCCCTTGACATACAAATGTAAGTCAACATCTTCCTAATGAACAATAAACAAATTAAATACATGTAAAACAAAAGTAAGACATAAAACATAGTAAGTATCAACAATGCCAATAGATAATATATACATGAAAATGGTAATTTTATAAGTGCATCGAAGTGTAGAACAATAATATGTAGACATCATCATCACATAGGAAAAGCACATAAGGAAAGTAGTAGACAAGCTATGGTTCAGTTCTTCAAACAAGTTTTTATTCTGCAGTAGAAATGAAGATGTCCTTAGGATCTAGCAGTTTATTAGCCTACAATTTTTTTTTAATTTGTGGATTTTAGGGACATTACAAGTGGTATCAGAGCCTAGATTCAAACACTAAGAGACCTAATGGACGCTACCAAACATTCGTTGCAAAAATAAACATTTCAAAACTGTATTTGAAATCTTTGTTTAAACTAACAGAAAAATTTTGTTACTAAATAATTTAATTGTAGGATCTAATAGAACAGTCCAGATAATGAATATAGAAGAAGACAACAACCGACAAGGAATTCTAAATTCCCCAACACGGGAAGAAGAGCTGGTGGTAGAATTAAATTTTGATCTAATGAAAAGCATACAGAGTCTGCAGGCAAACTTGTAAAGCTTCAAAGATGACCATATGAATGAAAGAAAAGAGTAGCAAGCAATCAATGAAGCTTTACTTCGGAACATGACGTGAGGAATCCCTCATGGAAATCCTACCCGTTCCACCAATAAAACTAAAGAAAATAACCATGGAAAATGGGCCAGCAACCCAAGGGAAGGGGGAAAGGAAGAGCACACACCTAAGCTTCCATAAAGATATTATCACACTATTTCTAGTGATAATTCACTTTTTTCTTGTGGAAAGAGGTAGCAAAATGATGACAACCTCCAAGGAGAATTTTGAAAGATAAAATCCCAAACCTATGAAGGAGTGATGAATACCGGGGAGAGAGCTGAAAAGTTGCTTCTAGGCATGAGAAAATACTTCCAAGTACACAACTACTCTAGTGAAATGAAATCTCATCTAGACATCTATAATTTAAATGAAAAAGAAGCTAGATGGTGGAGAGACCTAAAGCATACCAAAAAGGATGAGGTAAAAGAAATTAGATGGAGTAACTTTTGCATAATATTTCTGTAGAAATACATTTCTAAAAGATTCTTTGACATAAAAGTGCAAGAATTTCATGAGTTAAGGATGAGATCCATGACCATGGATGCCTTCATTAATAGATTTTTGGATCTTTTACATTACGTATGTGCCTTGCATAAAGGATGAAAAAGTGAAGATACAACAGTTTTTGGGATGTCTTGCTCCCAATGTTTGAGAGAGAATTGAGTTTTACATGCCCAAAACTTTGAACACTACCTTCCACAAAGGTAGGATTTATTATGAGCATGGACACTTGCAAAAGATAACATAAACAGAAGTTGAGATAGGCCTAGGACATTCTCAGACAACTGCAGACCTGGTTTTAAAACACCACCCTATCGAAAACATAACAATAGTTTTCCAGCCAACAAAAACTTCAACAAGACAAGTACCAAACCAAATGTTCCTACACCAAATACCAACCGACCATCAACAAACAGAGGAGCTAAGGCTTCCTTGTTGCATGTTAGTTGTTGGAAATTTCAAGGAACCCATTATGCTAAATATTGTCCAAACAATACTGGTGGAGTCTTACACAATCTATAGGAAGAACCAATGGTAGAGGACATGGCTAGCACACCGAGGATCTATGCAGCACTTGATGGACAACAAGCAGACCATCAGTCCACTATGTTCAAAATAGATGGTAAGGTTTCAAACACTTACTGAAGCTATGTATCACCCAATATTGTTGAAACATGTAAACTAGACATATTTAAACATGAGAAACCATGGCTGGTACAATTATCCACTGGTACGAAAAGAAAGGTTTCAGAAATAGTGAGAGACTGTGAGGTAAACTTGAATGGTTTTCCTGCTAAAATAGATTTGAATATCTTACCCTTATGATCGTACGATGTACTTATCAGCATGGATTGGTTGGAACAACACCATGTCATGCTCGATTTCCTAAACAAGTCAATATTTTGCGTGGATAACCAAGGAAATCAAACAAATATTCAAGGCATACCTAAGAAGGTTTCCGTTAGGTAGATATCCGCCTTACAAAAAAAAAGTGTATAAGTAAGGGTTGCAAACTGTTTACAGTAAACATCAAGGATGTATAAGCTGGAGAGAACAACAGATCGAGGAATTTTCAGTTCTCGTGGACTTTACGGATGTATTTCCCAAGGAAATACCATGATTACCACCAAAACGGGACTTATATTTTTCCATAGAGTTGACACCAGGGTAAGTATCGACTTCAAAAGCCCCATACCGCATGAGAGCACTAGAATTGGTGGAGCTCAAGTTGTAGTTATAGGAGTTGATTGAGAAGGGTTATATCTGACCAAGTGTGTCCCCTTGGGGAGCACCTATACTTTTTGTAAAGAAGAAGGATGGTATGATGCAGATGTGCATCGATTTCCACCAACTTAACAAGATGACCATCAAGAAGCATTACCCACTCCCTAGGATCGATGGCTTGTTAGATCAAGTCGGAGGAGCAACGATCTTTTCAAAGGTCGACCTACAGTCAAGATACCATCAGGTACGAATCCACGATGAAGATATACATAAAATGACATTTGGAATGCGATACGACCATTATGAGTTTGCAGTAATGCCTTTTGGGCTAGCCAATGCACCATCAAATTTGATGTGCATGATGAACAATATCTTTAGTAAATACCTAGATAAGTTTGTATTGGTTTTTATATATTACATACTATTTTATTCGAAGAGTAAATAAGAACACAAGGAGCATCTCCGCATAGTACTACAGGTGTTACAGGAACACCATCTTTATGCTAAGTTTAGCAAATGTGATTTTTACAAATCACAGATACAATGCCTAGGTCACACCATTTCCATGAAGGGGATATCCATTGACCCATAAAAGATTAAAGCCATAGAGGATTGGCCTACCCCTACCTGTGTCATTGAAATTAGGTCATTTTTTGGATTAGCAGGCTACTATCGAAAGTTCATCGAGGATTTCTTGTCCCATGACCGCCTTGCAAAAGAAGGAAATCATTTTTTTATGGATGATCAAGTGCAAGGAAAGTTTTCAGATGCTTAAGCAACTTCTGACTACAGCATTGATACTAGGAATTGTGGATTTCGATGGGGATTTCGTTTTTTGCACAGATGCGAGCAAGGAAGGGTTTGGAAGAGTCCTCATGCAAAATGATTGTGCGATCTATTACTAGTCACGAAAATTAAGGGAACATGAACAAAATTATCCCACCCATGATATTAGGCTAGCAACCATTATCCACACCTTGAAGATGTGGAGGCACTACCTTATGGGGAAGAAGTTTCTTCTAAAGACATACAATATGAGTATGAAGTACTTGTTTGACCAGCTAGATCTAAATTTAAGGCAGGCCAGATGGTTGGCCTTCCTTAGCGAGTACCATTTTGAATTAAAGAATATAAAGGGAAAGGAGAATAAAAATTTTGATGCTTTAAGTCGATGAGATCAAATGTTATATGAGGTAAACTTAAGCCAAACTGATTCGTATTTACACGATAGGATCAGGATGCCAAACAGAGTTGACTGCTTCTATGTTGAAGTCCTCAAAAATATCCAAGACGACAGGTTATTTCAACAACAAAAAGAGTATAAGGTAGACAAGATTGGACTATTCTGGTCCAAAGAGAGATTGTATGTTCTGAAAGGAGGGGACATCAGGTCCAGCATCCTAATGGAATTCCATCAGAAACCCTACACGGGGCATTCAGGATATCAAAATATGATATCAACAGTAAATAAACACTTTTTTTGGCCTAAGTTAAAGGCCAAGATAGCATTATTCATTGCAAAATGTCAAGAATGTCAGCGAGTCAAAGCTGAGCACCAACATCCTTTAGGATTACTACAAACATTACCCATTTCGAAATGGAAGTGGGAGGTCATTAGTATGGATTTTATTACAGGACTACCAAAGAGGAAAAAAAATGATTCCATATTTGTAGTGGTTGACAAGTTATCGAAAGCGACACACTTTATTTTAGTTAAGTCAACCTACAAGGAAGTTCACATTGCCGACATTTTCCTTAAAGGAGATATTCATATTGAATGGAATACCCAATGCAATCATCTCAGATCAAGACAAGAAGCTTATTGCTAACTTTTGGATATCCTTATTCTTCGGTTTATAGATGCACTTAAACTTTAGTACTGCTTACCACCCATAGACGGATAGGCAGATAGAATGAGTAAACCATATTTTGGAAGACATGCTTAGAATGTATGTTATGAATAATCCCACCAAGTGGGAGGATTATCTACACCTCGCAGAGTTTGCGTATAACAACGGATACCAACCTCCACCAAGATGCGTCCCTTCGAGGTACTCTATGGACGAAAGTGTAGAGCACCGATTACTTGGAATATCTCATTGGACCAACTCATGTTAGGGCTAGACTTATTGAAGGACCTAGAACAATTAGTCACCAAGGTACAATAGAACCTTAAAGAAGCGCAAGAGCACCAGAAGAGTTATGTGGATAAGAAAAGAAAATATAAATATTATCAGATCGATGAACATGTTTACTTAAAAGTAAAAGCAAAGAGAAGCTCATTGATCTTGGGAAGATGTGAAAAATTAGCACTCATATTTTGCAGACCCTTTGAGATACCAGCCAAGAGAGGGCCAGTAGCATATGAATTAGCTCTACCTAATCATATAAGGGTTCATAATTTTTTCCACGCGTCTTTATAAAAGAAATATGTATATTATACTAAACATGTTATTGATTGGTATTTGTTCCAAGTGGAACCTGAAGGGGTATTTGTACCCAAACCCCTTCAAATTCATGACAAAAGAGAAGTGCAGCTCAAGAAGCGCACCATAGTCCAGCTGAAATTGAAATGGAAGCACTTTCAAGCCAATGAGGCCACTTGGGATAATGAATCCACCATGAGAGAGGCTTACCTTGCCTCGTTTCATGACTTAATTCTTAATTCCTAGAACACCGGGACAGTGTTGTTCTAAGCGGGGAGGGATTTACTCTCCCAAATTTTGACCTTAACTATGATGGGCATGAGTCCCATTGCACATGAGTTACTTTGATGTTTATGTTTGTATATTGGACGAAGACCCCACTACACATTAGTTATGTTGATTAGTTAGATATATTGGGCGTAAGCTGATGCATATGTTTTATTATCGTATATGTGATTGTATATGTTGGGCATGGACCCGAATGGACAAATATTATGGTCATAGTACGATATACTGATTTAGTATGTGATTTACCTTCATGCATATACTGAAATTATTATTGTCATAAAATGTGCAGAAGATTGAATGCATGATTTATTTCTATAATGTGTTGGGCAAAAACCTTGAAGCACATGAGTGATGAAATTTTGTGTTGAGCACAAGCTCTGGAGCACACGAGTGATTAAATTTTTTTTTGAGTGCAAGCTCTAGAGCACAATGAGTTATGAGATTTTTTGTTGAGCATAAGATCTGGAACACATGAATTATAAGAATTGAAAGTGTTGGGCATAATCCTTGGAACATTCCAAATTGATGTTGAGCACAAGCTCTCAAGCATCAGATCCTTGGCCATTGTATCCCTAGGTGCATTATACAATTACATCCTAGCATTAGTGTCGAGCACAAGGATTGAGAATTGCACTAAGTGTAACTCCCAGTTTTTAGCATTGAGCTTGGGCTCTGAATAGCGCTAGGCGTTGTGAAAATTAAATTTGTGTTGAGTGAGAATGACTCTGAAAAGCATTGACCTCATCTTACTTATTTTTAAAGTTGATTAAATGAAATTTCGAATCTACTTCTCATCAAGTACTGAATAAATACCACGATACACGAGGTAATCCAACATGCGAGGAGGATCTAGAGCTTCCTAACTTAGTTGACCAACCCTACCTAAGGCCTTAATAAAAGAAATAGTATAAAGCTAATAAAAGCATTAGGTAAATGAGATCATGTTACATGATGCATAATTAAATGTTAAACAATAATATATATAGTTCATATGTATTATGAATAAAATAATAAGTATATATATTAAATATAAAGAAATAATAATAACTATAAATAATGAATAAAGAGTCTATGTATTTATTATTGTTTAAAGTGATTAAATAAATATTTAATCCTAAAGAGTCAAATTAGGAATTAGTAAAAGAGTTCCTAAGTCAAGCAAACTAATTATTAAATCCACACAAATCAATTAAAGATTATTTTCAAGAAAATAATGGTTTCTTGATCTAACTGAAGTTTTAAAACAACTGTTATTTTTTCTAAAGATTGTCTATAAAGACCCAAGACAAGGGAAGGCTAAGGGATCTAGTCTCATCATCATTATTTTCTTTAGTAATTTTGGAGAGCAATTTTTCGAAAGAAAGCAATCTTATACAAAACCCTATATTCCAAATAAGAGAAGCCTCACCTTTAGGAGCTCTAGACTACTTCCATGCTGGAACCAGCTCAAGGGGATCTGGATTAGAACCAGGAATGGTTTCGGGTCATGGTTGGGAGGAACATGGTAGTTCCCAAATTGTATGGGTTAACAGATATAAGGTCAGAGATAATTGGTTTTTATTAATTCTGTGTGTTTAAGTGTGCAGGGTTTGTGCCATTAAACAAATTGAATAGTTGCAGGTATGAGGATTCTACCTTTTTAAAAAGTTCTATAAAACATGTTTACAGATTTTTACTTATAGTATTTATGCTCTTGATTGAAGACTACAAATTTTACTTCCGAGTTGATCATATGTTTTAGGTTGTATTTATTGTTTAAAGTAAAACTCAGATTTTAAATTCTAGATAGAATTATACGGTTAAACAAATATGAGAGTTATATGTATTTTGTGCAGAAATTTATGCTAGAATTTGTAACCTAGATTCAAACCCTAACTGCTAGTTAAAACTTAAGAACTAGAATCTGCCCTATATCCTAGGTCACGTATTAAAATAAACCAAAGATTAACAAATCTAGATAAATAAACTTAATGATAAACAAACTCATTTATTCCTAAACTAAACATTATTTTAACTCTCCACAATCACTGAATAAACAAATTACAAACGTATTTATAGACAATGAGTCTAGAGATTGAATTCCCTAAATTAACAACTCAAAACCTTAAAAATAAATCACAGTACTGGAAGATTGCATATTGCCAGCAAATACATCATCCCAATACATAATTACTCATAAAACTATTACCATTAAACCAAACATAACATTATAATAACACTATAAACCAATTTATAAAACAACTATAAAAAATACCAAAGGAGTGAAGGTCAAGAGCCTATCCATGTTTTCCACATCATACTATTAAATACCAACCCTTTTAAATTTTATTTAAACACTGTCGAGGAATCGAATCCTGTAAGGATTGGATACCGATCTTTTATTTTTCCAAAACAAAGTCTATCCACGAAACTTGTCTAATAAATTACAGTAAAACAAATAACATCCAAAATAAACAAATTCCATCCCCAAGCGCATCATGTTGGTAGAATTTCAAGTATAAACACGATAATCACCACATAACAACACATTAACAGAGCAAGGGATTTCAACCTTTAACAAAGTCAAAGTATCTACGAACCCATGATTGAATCTTCTAAATACAAGCTAAAATACTCAAACACATTACACGGTGTGTTATTCACACAAGGCTTAGCCCTTATAGAAGAGTTGCAATTTATTAAAACGCCGCATATAAACTACAGAACAGAGCTATGCTCGTTCCCAACAAATTACATACACATACACGAATTTGATCCATAAAAATTAAACTACATCTCGACAGGCTGCGTTACAAATGCAAAGCTTGGGCCAAGTGCTTACAACTTCCTATAAAAGGATGACAAAATTGAAATCAAACAAAGCTACATTCTCATCAACCAAACACATCCATTAAAACCACATTTTTCATCATTCATATCCATTATCAAGTCATGGCAACGTATGTGCCATTGCAGAGCAATGGCATTGTTAACTTTAAAGAAATGCATTACAAACTACTGAGAGCCACATTACACACACAACGAAAAACCCAAGAAGATTCATTTAAAATCCAAAATCCATTTGATAGCAAATGGTAAACCAAACACCTAGAGCCGAGTCTCTTTTAACGAGTCACAATACTAAATTTACAATTACAGAGCCATGAAAAGGCTTTACGTGGTCGCATTTACATAATGCCCAAAACAAAACGAATAAACCCCAACATTCAACCAAAGAGCAAGTAGCGAATGAGTTACAACAGATATCTCCCAGACTGAGTTTCAAAACCCTTTGGTAAAACACAACAAGTTCAACGTTTGGGTACAGGCCCATTGCCATTTGAAAGGCTTACCAAGAATGCTTGTGTGGGAAACCCAACAACTCTTCCCTCCCAAAACATGGAGTACCCATGCTATCCTCATCTGCAACAACAAAAGAGAAGCTTTGATCAGAAGTATGCAAAACGACTATAAACCAAACCAAAAACTCAAAGGTGTAATCATATGAAGAGTGGTATACCTTCCAACGAGCTCAAGGTAATGTGGTTGCACTGCATTGATGCACAGCTCCCACCTTGAGCGTGAGACCTCCCTCTAAACAACAATGAAGACCAAATAAGTGACTTTGAAACCCTAACACAGTGCATAAGGCAAGCAAGCTACGAAAACCAAGGCGCATTCGATGCGCCAAATTGGATGCCACTTCTATGAAAATCGAAACCCATAAGTCTATAGTGTGGCTTCACACTTCTTACGTCCACATTAAACCCCTCCACATTAAAGATTAAGAATACGAGTTTTACAACCAAGGTTTTTAAACCTTCACCCACATAGTTGTTACAAACATGCATGCATATAATATAACCCTTTGTACCATAGTTACAAGGTATATGTGAGGCTTAGGACTTTTTGTCCTCTTTAGGATTTTGAGTATAGGAATAGCGGTGTCTAGGTTCCAATAGCTGTAGATGCTAGGACTCTGTTACGTTACGTTCGCAAGCCTAGGTTCGTAGGCAAAGTCACTTGCACAAGAATATAAACACATGCATTAGTTCATGATGAACTTAGTAAACCCTGTAGCGTAGGAACCTTACCTTTCCGAGTGGACCTTTAAGGGATAGAGCCCCTCCAATCCACCCCTTGACATACAGAGGTAAGTGAGTCTCTTCATAATGAACAATAAACAAATTAAATACACTTAAAATGAAAGTAAGACATAAAACAGATTAAGTATCGACAATGTCAATAAATAAGATAGACAGGAAAGTAATTTTATAAGCACATCGAAATGTAGAATAGTAATATGTAGACATCATCATCACAGAGGAAAAACACATAAGGAAAGGTAACGGTTTTTTTGTTCTTGTTTTGTTACACGTCTTATTGCTTTTGGGCTATTTTGTTTTCATAAGCTTCCTAGCATGGTTGTATGGGCTTCTTTGTGGATTTATAGCAGTTTTATGTCTTTGTAGCTATTGCTAGTTCTTGAATAGGAATCTGTTATGCATCGTTGGGCTATTTTGTTTTCATAAGCTTCCTAGCATGGTTGTATGGGCTTCTTTGTGGATTTATACCAGTTTTATGTATTTGTAGCTATTGCTAGTTCTTGAATAGGAATCTGTTATGCATTGTTGTTTATCAGCTTTCTTGTTATATACTGCAGAATGCAGAGTTATTCTAGGTCTTAATGCGTTTGGGCTATTTTGTTTTCATAAGCTTCCTAGCATGGTTTTATGGGCTTCTTTGTGGATTTATAGCAGTTTTATGTATTTGTAGCTATTGTTATTTCTTGAATAGGCATCTGGTATGCATTGTTGTTTATCAGCTTCCTTGTTATATACTGCAGAATGCAACGGTTATTTTTAGCACAAGAGAGATATTACATGAGCCTTCCTTAACATAAAAGAGGGCAGTTACAAAAATATTTTTAGCTCAAGTAGAGGCATATTTTACATTATATTTGTGCTATAATATTTTACTTTACTTCGCTCACATTTCTTGACCTCCACCGATTCCATTGCCAGAGCCATGCCACTCTGCAAGCTATCTGTCAGTTGTACTACATGTACAGTGAAAAGGAATGCAGGGCCTTTAACCATAACCTCTTTTTTTTATATATAATAGATCACTTAGTTGAGATCTAAGGGCAGGGTGAACATGGTTTTTGTTTATTTGCTTGCTTAAGAGAGTGGCAAGTCGTTGAATAAAAGTGTTCATGATTGAATTAGGGTTGGGAATTCTGTGCCACTCGCCTGCCTTTTTCTTCTCGAGTTAAGCAACGCCCTTTTTTCTATACTTCATTCATTAATAATACTTTTCAAAAGCAGCTGGCGATAAAGGTCGTACTTGAAAAACTGAAAATTTTCAAAGTCGTTTCTTTGTGCACGCCAGTAGCAGCAGAGCCAACTGTTGACCCCAGCACCTATTACACTGATTCTTATCCAATCATTTCAGGCAAAGGAAGTGACTATAGCAGCTTACCCTTGTTCAAATAATGTTTTATACCATTGCGATACGCCTTTTATCTTAACAATACCGAACAAAGGACGTAAAATATTTTAAAAAATTGAACACCAGCAGCGATTGGTATGATGGTTTCCTGTTCTCTATTCATTTTCGTTGCAACGTTCCTCCAGCTAAGCCACACTTTGCTAATAAATACATGGCAATTGCAGTTTGCTTAAAAAGATATCAACACATTGATCGGTTGTTAATGGAACCGTTTTTAATTTTTTATTTGGTACACAAATGCAACTGTTTTCAATAGCCACGCAACACTAACATAGCAAGTGTTTTCCACTACCTACATAATTTTCCAAAGTTCGACTCAGACAGAGTCGATAAGAAATTTCATTACACTATTTAAATTCTTTTATTTGTTATTTTTTATTATTATAAAATGCATCTCAAATATATGTTTCTCACCCAACTGTATACTACTTACCTCTTAAAAATACTAACAAAGTGAATACACAAATAAATAATAACATAAAAGTAGTTATACGTACTTGCCTCTTGAAAATACTAACAAAGGGAACCCACAAACGAATAATGACATAAAAGAGTAGTTCTTTGGATTAATAGAAGTAGCAATTACTTAAACAAGTATTGTGTGTAGCTTAGTCTAACTTTTTAAATAATTGGAAGAATAAAATATATTGAAAATTATAAACTTTAATCTCTCTCTTTTTAGAAGTTTCTTTTGTTCTCTCAAACTTAAAACCTAAAGCTTGCCAATAGGAAAGGACCTTACTCACTGTACCGTATTGATTTTCTTGAGGTTAGGGAAGACCAATTAGACTTTTTGGATACCTATGTGTTCAAGAGAGAGAAATACTCTCCTTGATTATAGAATTTAGAGATCCACTCTAATAAACTGAGATGAAACTTACACAAACCATGGGTGTGACCAAACACTAGTCCAAAATTAGGAATAAATGAATCAAAACCATAGGCCTATTTTTTTTATAGATATACGTTTAAAATTCTAATTTTCTATTAAAATACAAAGAAATGAAATCTCAAATGATCCCAAATACACAAATGGAGAATCATAGCCTGTACACCAAGAACGATTCCCCAATTATTTACATTTCAAAAGAAACCTTTGACATTGTCCCATTGGAAGGACAAATGAGATGGGGGTTTCTAGTAGTCTATATCAAAGAAGGAAAGGAGAATAAAAAGGCATACAAACAAAGGGAGTTGTGGTGACCTCGAATATGCATCTTCCAAAAGGAAATGACCAATCACAATCAAGTAGACTAGAGTATCCAACCCAATAGCTTGTGCCAACTTTCATTCATCGAAATACCAAATACCCCAAGACAATTTTCCTTGCAAGGGAGTCGAACAAACAAGAACATGATAGAATAATTTTTACAATGTGTAGTTTGTTGATGGTCTAGGTTTGGTGAAGAGAAATTTGAATTTTATAGCAACGTTTAGTAGCATCGAAAATAACGGTTGACAAGATGGTGGTATAAGAAAGATTTCATACAAAAGAGAGAGAGAGAGAGAGAGAGAGAGAGAGAGAGAGAGAGAGANTGTAACTCGAGTGCACACACCCACTCCTAAGGATGCAGACATTAGGGTGTTGTTATGCACCCAAATGTAGGACAACATTGCATACTTTGTATAAGAACATCCTCAATTATACTACATGAGCATCAATGCCCATTACAACATTAAGTGTCAAAGAACAATCCCTACCCCAAACATACTTACATTTTAAAGTTAAATTCATTATCATGTAAGTTTACATCTTAATTTAAAAATTTACATTTCTAAATTCTCATATCTGCAATTTCAAATTTAATTTTTTAACATATTTTGTAATATTTATTTATCATCTACTTATTTAGCTATATATAATGTGCTCCCTAGGGTTAGGGATTCAGTCCTTGTACCCTTGAGACTGCGAGGAACTTGACAAAATGTTTTACTAGTATAGGGGTGTCATTTTTCTAATATTGGCTTGTGAGGTTCCACTCTTGAAAAGGGATACCTCTAGACACCCCTATGACATTTTCAAAGAAAAACCTAAATGTTTTTTTTAAATGCTAAAAACACCTATTTCTCTTAACCTAACCTAATGCATCTACATGCGCTTAAATTATTTTCCATCTTCATTTGACAATTAAACTTACCATTTGGAATTTGTCTCTGAGCCCTTAATTTATTTTTGTAAAGCAGATGTCTATATGTGAAGAGTGTTGACCACCAAGGAAGAGAAAGAAGGTGTTGTTTATGGCCACACTTCCAAAGAGGAGGCACTAGAAGCTATAACCAATCTTCGACAATTAAATTAATAGTTGCAGGCACAACCAAGCTACCAAAGAGATTCATGAACCCAATTCTAAATTTTTTTGAGAAAACTTAGATTTAATTGTTAATAGCCTAAGTTTAAAATATTTGACAGCCAAGTGTTCACCATTTGAGTATTTACAATCAAGTGTTTAACAACAAAAGGGATTGTCATAGCCATGTAGAAATGGGTGACCCGTTATTCAAGTGTTTATAGAGATTACCATGTAGGAGTAGGTCCACTATGAAGAAAATAACTTGACACTAATACGGAAACTTCCATTCACACATTATGTCAAACACTTGAATATCTAGGGTTTTGATTAAAATATTACTCATAAATTTAAAAATTAAAACCACCACTTCAAGATCTTCTCAAACACTGAAGTATGAATCAACACATGAGACACATATATTTTTTGTCAAAACACCGGGAAAACCCCAAATCTCAGGAAAACCCTAGAAGAAGAAAATTTTATTAAGAGAAGTTTTCTTAAAAATTCAATACAATGAATTTTTAAATTTTTAAATCAACCCTCATTGACAAAATTTCACAAATGTAGCACACCAAATAATTGTATTTTATTATTTCTTTGAATATTATAATTATTAAATATTTTGACAAGAAAGTGAAAATGGATGTAATGGATTATTTGTATTTAATAATTAAATATACTGAGAGTAATCAAAACTAAAGTAGTTGTTGAAAGAGCCTTTGCTGACCAACAAGGGGAAAATACAAGTGGTGAAAGCTGCTGAGTGAGAACTCAAGTGATGCGGGAGGAATATTCCCTAAAATCAGGTCAAGATTCCTTGTGGAGTGCTAAAGAGCAGGAGGCTCATAAATGACCAAGTACTAGGAAAAATACTATATAATAGTATTTCCATCAAACAAGCAGGAGCCTAGCAATGGACAATGAATTGATCTGTTAATGCAAGAGATGACGCATTGATCATATTTTGTCCTTGTAGTTCAACAAATAGGCTCAGGGGTTCTGGACCAAGTAACACTTGGCTGCTCTAGGAGGTTGTTGGGAGGAGTGGCAGCTTCAGTTTTGTTTTCTCGATAGTGGTGTCAGGTTCTCTATTCTATTTCTTATGTGTTTAAGTATTGATAAAATTATATACCAAGTATAGACATGAATCGTAAATACATATTTATAGTAAATTATACTATGCATATAATCCTAACCTTTTTTTATTCTCATGTTGTGATGTGGTATAATTTGTTCTTTATTGGTAGAAGAATCACAAATTTATTTATCTTAGTTATATTTCAATTAATCTCTATTTGGGACTCCATACTTGGATTAGAGTGGATCTAATGTTATCCTAACTAGGAATCTGAATGAATGTATTATACATCTCGTTAAATATTTTAAAGTATGTTTGCATATTTTCTCTTAAAATATTTTAAATATATTTTCAACTAATCATATTCCTTAGGAGCTGAGGCTTTTCATGCAGATATTATCTATGTTTCTAGATTTTATTATTTTAAACTTATTCCCATTTAAAAAATATGTTTCATGAATGCCTACCATTACGACTAGATTCCATTAACATAGTTAAAAAATGATTTTACAGAAGGAATTACTAAGTAAACAACGAGTTGAATAACCCCTGTAATAAATCAAATATTATAAACATTAAACAAAAGTTTTGCAGATTGTCGCATAAACTATCATAAGTATACAGAGTAGAGCCGAAAGGATTTTCACTCAAAACAGACATCTAAATCGTGAATCGAGATCGACGATTATCTCAGCAGTAACCAAATATTATTTTATAAACAACTAATAAATGTCCAACCCACAGATTCAAATAATAAGAGAAACAACAAACATATCTAGTTAATTACAGAGTAAAACAATATTAGTCAATTAAATTTAAATGCATAACCACTATTCACAAGTATCCATACCCCGGAAAAGTATTGTTGTTAAATACTTCAACCACAATCGAATTTAAACAGAAAGAACAATGGAGCTTCAATATAATCTTTTCAACCAACAAGTTTCCAACTTCTTAACATTATCGTGGTTGTAAGACCATCAAATGGCATCCATCGTTTAAGAATAAATGAAATTTAGATCCAAATAGGATGGCATGATAACTCTTTAAAACTCGAGAGGCTGCGGAATTTTTTTCCCTAAGCTAGTACAAACCCATAAGGGTTTAAATAAAATATTTTAACATGTCTTTGCAGTAGTGGAAAAATCCCTATCCACTTGTGGGTTGCGAACCCAGTGGGAAACCACTGTAACCTATTTTACTTGAACCTTACCATTTGGTTGTCAACGTATCCATTGGTGAAGATTGAGCACAACCACATCATTGGATACATGCACATCAAACAACTAAGGAGCATTAATAATATTTCTAGTAACAAGGTTAAGACTTATTTCTTTCGATTTAAACAGAGTTGGAGGAATTTCTTAACCTTTGGTAAGGAATAAAGAGGCCTCAGAGGAGGTGACCCTGTCGTCGCTCTCGCCAGACCGAGCTTACTAAACCTTCATCCCACAATATACATGGTTAAAACTATGCATAGTAACCTGTAATAAAAATTTTGAAGAAGGAAAAGCAAGACAGGGTAAAACCCTTACCTTGCCAAACAAAGCACGAGCTTGAATCTAGAAATCTCTTTTTTAAAGCTTCTATAGCCACCAAACTCCACTTGCACATTAAAATAATAAATTTAGAGTTTTCCTTATAAATCGAATTGAGCAAGGGATGGAAATATCATTTTGAAACTTACCTCAAATGAACGCAAAGAAGTCCAGGTGCCGACTCCTCCTGTTTTCCCCTTATCTCTTCTCTGCCTGCATGACGACAGAAAATATTGAGTTAGAAACTGAAATTGTTTTCATTTCTTTAATACATGTAACAAAAACAAAAACAAGAACTTGCATAATGGACATTGAAGAAAACTTAACCTCTTACCTCGTAAAGGATTGCCAGGATTAAGCCTTCGTGAAATCTCAAAGAAAGGACACATTCCTTCCATAACCATGGCAACCTAGATAGGCCAAGGCCATAATGGTGGCCACTTCACTCATAAAAAACTTCAAGTAAAACTCAGAAACAAGAAGAGACCCTCCATTAATAGATTGAGCAAGGAACGAGTATGACTACGCAAGGAACAAGCTAGACTTTGTAGTGCAACCATGAATGGTCGAATCATTATTCCACAAAAACAACTATAAACCAAACAAATGCTACAATAAACCATTATATAGAATTACGACGCATTAAAAACCTTGGTTAAACCCTAGCATGAGATTGCAATGAGTGGAGGGCTGGGATCCCTCTCAGACCACATAATATGCAAGTTAAACATGCCATTGAATGCACGTGGTTGTTCTGTCAACTTGAAGCCAGGGAAGAATTAATTCCATAATTCAAAACTTAATTTATGTGTTGGCGTTCCCTTGTATCTCCCTTCCAAATTCATTGCAAAACAAGATTTATAACATATCAACCACGATGTGTAATGTTGAGGCTAGGGTCACGACTATGATGTTTATCACCATAGTCCAAACACTTTAATCAAAACTTTAACCAAATCATGCGCTAGGGTTCCAATGCATATAATCCTTTATTAAAACTTTTAATTTACCCCTTTCCAACTTGTTGTAAGAGGGTGGAGGGTAAGCTAGGACTAAGCCTTAGATTTTAGGCTTAGGTCCTTAGCAACTCAAACTTAAAATAATCATAAAAGCACTGAAAACATCACCTTTATGAGTTGTTATCGGGTCATCGTCATCTGAATACAACACCTAAAGTGTCATAACCTATCCATTATACATAGAACCGATGCAAGTAAAATTACACATACATTTACTTGTGACGACAAACATATTACGTTGCGACCAACATTTACATGTTACGACATCATAAATGAATAATAAAGTAAAGGTAAGAATTTAAACAATTAAAAATATTTATTTTTGGATTTTATAGGTGTGTAACAAAAAATATGAAACTATAGTATCTACCTCGAAATTCGTGACAAAATAACAATTGTACAATCTTCCCACACATGTTGTATGAAACTGTATGACCTCTTCTCTATGCCTCTATTTTCGAGCACACATGCCTGAAAAAAGTCTATTCTAGGACATGCAATTAATTATAGTCAACTTTCTTGGGAAATGTGCCCACACATGTGGCTATATGAAATTGATAGAGGTTGTTGTACGAACTATTTTCGGACTGCCTTGGGAATCTTGTTGTTGTACCTTCTCTTGGAAATTGTGTCACCTCTCTAGGGAAACTTATCTCTCTCTTCACTTCTCTTCTTCCTCTCTCTTCATTAACGGTGTGTCTCATTTGTCCTCTCTCTCTCTCTTTGTTTTATACTTTAAATATGTAACTACTTATCTTAACCACCTAATCTAGGGTTGAGATTCATTTACAAATTCAAGGGCCACCATTTAATGCATTCGCTTTTAATAAATAAATAATCACTTAAGTGAGATCCATTCTATAAAGTACAAAACATTATTTTATTTATATAAAATACACTTAATACATAAATATACAAAGGAAAAAGTCTAAGCCCTCCTCATCACACCCACTCGAAAAATATGAGTGAGGACCTTCTGAGTTATCATTTTTCAACACATTAGTCAAGTGTTTAACAACAAAAGAGATGCCCACAACCATGCAGAGATGAGACCCTATATAAAGGACCCCGATTTCCCTAATGACGCTCTCTTGAATGAAGGCATATCTCTAATCAATTATCACAATATTTTGTTTAAAGAGGCTTGGTATTAATATCTTATTAAAGTTTTAGTAAAATTCTGCAAAGACAACAAACAAAAGAATTACAATTACACACCAACTGGTGTGGAAACATATCTGAAATGTTTTATTTAAGCTTTTTCTTGTTCAGTTTCCTATCTATATTCTAGTAAAAACTTAGGTTAAGAATTACTCCATGGTGTTGATTAAGTGGGGATTTCATGTGTATAACAAAAGTATGCTCAAATTTAATATAGATCGAGACTCATTTAAATTGAACATCATATTTGTCTTATGTCAATTTTTCAAGATGTTCACTTGAACTATAATCTATTATAATAGAAACTAAACTTTAATTGTAGTAGTTATGGTATTGATTGAGTGGGTATTTCATAAATTCTCGTATGATGAATTAAGTAGAGGTATGTTATAATTTCAATTAACTTTAGGCATCGTGTAGCTCATAGCTTAGTCTTATTCGGGTTTTGTTTCATATGCCATTACTGGATGTCTTTCATGCACTTGGCCAAGCTGTGTGCTTTTAGTTTCCTTCTCACAGTATGTAGTTGTATACGGTTCTAGGGATTTATTTAAACTCTTTTATGTTAAGTTATGCATTGAAGATCACAAAAGCCCATATATGTTTATTATTGAATTTTACTGAATAATAACCTTTTGCTACATTTTATATTACATTAATGGATGTATTTCTTGCATTTGGATAGTTAACTTCCTGCATAGTAAGGAAAGGAAATCCACTGCATAGTCACAGAGCTTCATACCAACCCTTGTAGAAGATTGAAAAAAATTAACATTGGCCATACCTTTTTGACATGATGTGAACGTTCAATACAATGTGCATATAGTAAATTAAATAATCTTTTAGTCTGCAATTATATGAGTTAAATCTATTATAATGGACATGTACAAAATGCATATTGCAGAGGCAACAAATACATAAACTATGGATCAAGTATACAATAATAAATTATGTTATTGGACTACTGCATTATTATTCATTGAGGAAATCTTTGGATAGTGAGAAATTCTTGATTTCTTTTCTGTGTTCTTAAGGTATGACTTCTTGTTTGGGGCAGGTGAAAGTAAAAAATGAAAACGATATCCTTTTGCTACATTTCATATTTGCATCAATACTTGTCTTTTTTTTGCAACATTTCATATTTGCTCATAGTAAGTAAATCAACTGCATAGAGTCATAGGAATTTATACCAAAATTCTATTTTGTTAAGATGTGCAGAGAGGATTGAAAAAATCCAACATTGGAAGTATTGTTTTTAAAATAATAATAAATTTTGGAAGTATTGTTTTAAACATAATAATAACTTTTCAATACAATTGTAGATGCTAGCACTATTATAATGTGTGTACAAAATGCATATTCCAGAGGGGACAAATCCATAAACTATAGACTAGATGTACAATAAAATGTTGTTATTGGCTTAATAGATTTTCATTGGGGCAATCTTAGATGGTGAGAAACAATTTTTTATCTATGTAGTTTAAAACTTAATTTAAGATTTACAATTGTTTGAGGTAGGTGAGTAAAAAATGAAAATAATAACTTTGGCTACTTTTCATATTTACATCAATGGATTTCATTCTTCCAGTTGGATGAGCTATGTAGTTTAAGCCCCTACTCACAGTAAGTAAATCAGCTACATAGAGTTATATGGATTTCATCTTATAATAGCTTTTTTATGCAAAGGTTTGCAAAGAGGATTGAAAAAACACAACATTAGACATACTGTTTTTGACCTCATAGCAACTTTTCAATACAACGTGCATGTGCTTTATAAATTAATCTCTATAGACCAAATGTACAATGCAATGTTGCTATTGGCCCACTACATTTTGATTGAGGCAATGTTAGATGGTGAGAAACAACTTCTTATCTATGCAATCTAAGTCTTAAGGTGATTAAAAAAATGAAATAACAACTTTTGTTACTTTTGATATTTACATTAATGGGTGTTTTTCTTGCAGCTAAATTTGATATGTGTATTTTAAGTACTTATTCATAGTAGTAAATCAGCTACATAGAATTATAAGGCTATATATCATCTCTTTTATACTAAGCTTTGCAAAGAGGATTAAAAAAACCAATATTGGACATCTTGTTTTTGACATAATAGTAACTTTTCATTACAAGGTGCATATGCTTAATAAATTAATATATATAGACCAGATGTACAATAAAATGTTGTTACTGTTCTACTACATTTTGATTGAGGCAATCTTAGATAGTGAGAAACAATTTCTTATCTATGTCGTTTAAGCCTCAATGTAAGTGAAAAATGAAAATAATGAATTTTATGACCTTTCATATTTACATTTGGTTTGCCAAATTGTGCAGTCTAAGTGTATACTCCAAGTAAGTAAATAAACTACATAGATTGTAGATCTTTCTACCAGCTATTTTTTGCTAAGCTTTGCAAAGAGGATTGGAAAAACCCGACATTGGACATTATTTTTGACATAATAGTAACTTTTCATTGCAAGGGGAAAATTGAGATATTATAGAACATATGTACAATAAAATTGTGTTGTTGGCTTATTACATTTTGATATGAATTCATCTTAAATGGTGAGAAACGTTTTCTTATTTTGTTTGGGGTAAGTGAGTAAATAATGAAAATATTGACTTTTATTACTTTTCATATTTATATTAATGGGTGTTTTCCTTGCATTTGGTTTAGTTGTGTAGCTTAAATTCCTACTCATGAGGCTTGAAGTGACATGTACATTTACAACATGTGCCTGATTTGATAAAATCTCCTTGTGTTTCGTGAGAAAGAGTCCCATCACCCCATATGGATTTCACAATCCAAGATAGTACAACCAACAACCATGGAAGTTCCACGATGACTTAAGAGAAAACATAAAAAAAAAAACTCATATTTACAATAATATCAAGCTCAAAAACAAAAAATTTAAAAGGATATGTGAATTTATTTTCAATGTGGGCAAGCTTCTCTAAACACCACAATTTCAATATATATTTAGAAATTCATATGGATGGAAAATCCAATATGGTATGAAGGGAGGAATCGATACAAGGCCAATTATTTACTCTTGGAATAGATTACTGAGTTAAATTACTAATTTTCTCTCTAGAAAAATAACAAAATCTCCCGAATAACCACAAAAAAGTAAAAATCCCAACAAAATTATGAGACAGATCAAAGCTTTTTCTGCAAGAGATATAGTCCACTGAATCGTCTCAAACGTTAAACAAACTACCTCGGCTTACCAGCTAAAACCACCGTAATCCCTTCCACTTCTTGGCCATGAAACCATTTACCAGACAAAACTGTAGCAGTAGTTGTTATTTAAACCATTAAACCGATACGGATAAGGTACCATTCCACAAGTCCATGTTGGAAACAACATTAAGTTAAAGACACTAATATTATTTAGACCGAGCCATTCTCACGACAGCTTTATTGCAAAAAAACCAACAACAAAAAAAAAAATTGTGACGTCCCTAGAGGGTTCCCTTACCTTCCTAAAACCTGCTCCATAGAGAAACCAAACAGACACACAGTCCCTCTACTTATATTGACTTTGAAGCATCTAGCTTTTTCATTCAAAAAAGTGAAATAGAAATAAAATCAACTCATTAGAATTGTAAGCAAACAAGAGCCACGTGGTGGTCGACATTGCCACCTGCTTTATTTATAGAAAGTTGTAGCGAGGAGGAATTTGGTTCGAGTTAAGAACAATTGATGGATAATTCTTAGACTTGTGTTCTTTAGACAATTAAACTTCATGAAAAAAACTCTATATAGCAATTTCACCATATGTTTCTCTTTAACATGAAATACTATAAAAAAATATACAACAATTTGACAAACAAGTAAGACATGACAAAATATGTGTGCCATGGTGATTCATGATTTGACCCAAACTAATGTAGCCCTTGGATTCAAAATATGCACGTTTTTTAACACTTCATAGTCAATAAGTGAATTCATAACCAAATTTAAAATAGCTAAGTGAATATTGGTTATCACCATTGGTATTGGATTGAGAATTCTTAATCAATTTCAAAAATGGAATGGTAAGCTTTACAAGATTATGTTAGTATGAAAAAAAAAGAAGCAAAAGAATCAAATTCAATCCATGATGAAATGAACATAATTACATTTTACAATATGTATGTGTGACTTCCACAAACATTTCTTATTTGACCATTCATGTTGGCAAGTAATCAAGTCCCCTACCAAATCTCGCTCATTACAACGTAAGTATACATAACCATGTATCATTAATAAAACCATGATACTCTATATGTTCCACACAACAATGATCATCCATGGTTCCCTATATCACAATCATCAATGGTTAACCAAACTATGCACCAAGCCATCGGTCGTATGTAGAAAATGAAACATCCACATAACCTATGCATAATCAAAATTTTGTCTAAGATATATAATCTAATATACTACCACACACATGTATACTCATATTGGTCATGTGACCCAAATCAATTCTACAACAAATAATTCCACACACAAGTTTGTCATACATAATCCATACTCCATCAAAACTCGTCGCTATAATGGGTTTCATAGACTATACCATCCAAGATGGGACACTATATCAACACAGTGTGGAACATCAAACTAGCTCTTATTTGACATCAGGATATTAATACAAGTCATATATTTTATGTAGCCACCTTACTTTTTCCTAGCTTAACACTAGATCTATGAAATATATGATAAAAATAATAATTAAGAGTTACATTGATGTGCCTATTAATGCTTGGTATTTTTTTCTTATTATATATATTATTTATTTATTTATTGTTAAATATTATATTGAATTGAATTATACTCCATGTTACACTAAGCACAAAGATTTGACATCATCCTCATACTAAATTATAGAATGCATCTCACTTATCTAAAAATAACAATCTTTAATAGCTATTCATACACCTAAACTAAACTATTAAGAAACATGAAAATTCTTAAAAAAACATTACAATAATTTAATTTTAAAATATTTATCATTGTTTAACTATATACCTTTCTCCTCCATTAAGTAGTTAATTGCCATAATCTCGATCCTAATGTTTTTTTTAACGTCCTTAGACATATAGTATCAATTTGTCTAGTTTCTAAAGTTTTGATTAACCTAGTTCAATTTTAATTTTATTTTTTTCTTAACATGTTGGTTATCATTTGCTAACGTAGTTTTTGTTTTTTTCTCTGTCTTCGGCATTTTACTATATAGAACTTAATTGTACGATACTTGCAAGTTTTGGATATAATCACCCTCGTTATCATCTTTATCATCATCAAAAGAAGCAACCAAATCTAAAATAGGTAAGTCAATTTCAGACTGTTGAAATTGATTATGAATTATAAATCCAAAATCAATGGTGATACTGAATTTCAAATATATGTTATTCAGAATCTGAGATTGCACCGTAAGATTCCAATCATCTTAACCAGTAAAAATACAAATGATTTAATGTTTAAACAACACGGATTTAAATTCTTTTCTCAAAATCTCATCTCAAAAACTTGCTTCAACTTTATTAGATCTTGAGGGGAAGAAGGTTGAATTGTTTGGTAGGTTGGCCATGATTTGGTAAACATGTTGAATTTTTGAAATTTCGAGTTAAGAGAAATTTGTCCTTACATTACCCAAATGCAACATTAACTAAGGTGATAGTTTAGAGAGAATGAAATGGTGGGTCACTTATTTTGAGGAACTGAATCTTGGCGGGGTATAACAATACCCCACTTTGGCCAATCGAACTCATTTTTCATTGTTGTAAATAAAGATATTTGTTTCAAATGTTGTTGTTGAGGGTACAAATAAATCTCAAGCAAAAAAAATATCTCTGCATGGAAATGACAAATCTTATCTTAAAAATGTTTAAACCCAAAGTCTATTCTATCTTATCTTAACCTATTGCAATTGTAAGCAAATAGAACACCATATTAAAATGAAATACATACCTTCTTTTCATTTTAGTATCTTTTACATTTAAGCATTTCGCTAAACTTCTAAACTATATAACAATTCTCTTCCACGCTAGCTGACTTGAAAGTAGAAGTACAACAAGAGGGGACCTCTCATGGAATGAACCCCGTCAAAATAGAAAGACCATTTTACGACTATAATGTGAGAAAAAAGAACTGATATCGATTGGCTGAATGTTCAATTAAAGGAAATATCTTAAAGGTTGCACTTCTAACACTCTTGGAATACATTCTCTCACCATCTCCAAAGAAAAGGAAGAAACCCTAGTTCAATAAAAACAGATCTAAGTAATTCCAATCCATGCCCATTATCTTCTCATTTTGTCTCTGTAAGTTGCATACTCTTCCCTATTTATGATTTTTTTATTAGATATTTATATTTCAATTGCCATACTTCAATGCCATCCCAAAAACCTATATATCGAGGTCTCATCGAAAAATTGACTAGAAGAACCACTCATAGCAAGTGCATGATAACGTACTTGCGTTTGGCGATTCTGGTCCTGCTCATCGTGGGTGGGGTTCTTTTATTTATAACATGGTTGGTGCTGTGTCTCCACAAGCCAAGATACTATGTAGAATATTTCTCCTACCTGATGTTGAGTCTTAATGACATAATTATGAATTCGAGGATGGAGTTGAACCTCACAGCAAGGAACCCTAATTGCAGAATTGACATATATTTCTATAAGATGGAAGGATACATTTACTATGACGATTAAAGAATTGCAGGTGCAGATATTGGTCCCTTCTATCAGGGCTATAAATTTGTTAGGTTTCTGCAGCCCACTTTAACAGCACACTCTGTGATATTGAACAAGGACATTACCAGGGATCTCAAGTTAGAGAATTTGGTCAAGACCTTGGAGCTAAAGCTGAAACTATATGCTAATGTGGACATTGTATATGAGTAATAAAAGGACTATGAGTAATTAAAATTTTGAATAGACAAACCCAACAAGGAAACATCCCCCCACCTTCACTTCACTCGATCTTGTGAAGGAAACAACTCTGCCTTCACTGCACTCAAACTCATGAAGAAAATGGCCCCCGCGTTCACTACACCCACAGCCAACAAAATGAAAAAGGGAAAGAAACAACTAACCAAAATCAAAAGAGAAACCAAGAAAAATTCACACCATTATGTGCGATGAACACGATATTGTCCCCTGGACTACAGGTTCTTCGGTGTTAACTAGAACATCATAGTTTTCAAATATGAAAGTTTAATGATTATATCTATACGTGCTGATGAATATTGTTTGAAGCAGTAGATTAAATCTATGTGTAGAACATAGACAAAATTGTTAGAATAATCAAACCCATAGTTACCCATATTCGAGATTAATTAATCATTTTTGTCTTATTCCTAGATTCCTAGATTTCTTACTATGCTAGTTGGCATCCACTTGCACCTAGAAGTCAACAAATGCTAAAAATGGATTGAGGAGAACTTTAGAAACATCCTAGGAAAGATTCTGGTAACTATGGTAGACATTCTAGAATAGAAAAAGAACATTTCTACTTTTTCTAAAAGTTGCCTTGCTTTCAACAGTTTTAAGGAAAAAGGGAAAAGCTAGTCTATGAGTAACTGTCTTGTTTTTTTCCTTAAGAATCCTACTTCTTTTTCTCTATCCAAAAAAATGGATCTGATATCTTTCCATCACTTATCATTGGTACAACTCACTCACCAATTCCTGAGCATCTTGATAGATTAGGAAAGTGATTTATGCACCTATGGGGGATTTTGACTAGTTTAGTAAGCCTTCTTTTTGTCCAATTTGAACAGATTCCTTATGCTTTCAAATATCTGATGTGATAATATATTTGGATACACTATTAATTTATGAGTTTGGTTGATGTACACTTATTCATTACGATATTTTGTTATGTTGCATATTCAGTCTCTTTTTTGTGGAATTTTGCATGTTTAACTAGTAATTTTGTGTGTAATTGATTTACATCTTGGGATTAGTTTCCACATGGTATAAGATCCTTTGTAAGTCAATTTATCTCCTTCCATATTTCTATTGCAGGTTCAACATCACTAACTGGGAGCACATTCTACTAGTTGAAGGGCACAGTTGTTGAGATATGGACCAATCTCAAAGGATCATCTTGACTCCGTTCAATTTCTTCGAATAGAAAACTAAGATGGATATTTTGTTGAGATACAAAGGCCTCTATAGGGTTACCATGGCAACTGAGGAAGATCCCAATGCAGCTACAGAGAAAATTAAATGGAACAACAGGAGGGATGAGGCCTATGGCCTTTGTGCTTGAGTATTTCAAGAAACCCCCTCTTCCATCTTGATGGATTGACATCACCAAATGAGGTTTGGGAGAATATTGAAGATATTTTTTGAAATACAGATGAAATGAGAGGACATCAACTCGAGAATGAGCTGATCTCATTGAGTCCTAGCAGCTTCGAATCATTTCAACTCTACTTTTCCAAGTTTAAGGCCCTTGTTCTGCAGTTAAAACAATGTGGAACCAAAAAGAAGGATGAGCAACTAGTCTTGACCATACTTTCGAAGCTTGGTACTGACTATTCAGTGTTTGTTTTGACCTTCCATACCACCAAATTGACATCATGAACCTGGAATATCCCTAAGCTTTCTGAGTGTAGAAATTCTGACCAGCAATAGATTAATTTCACTCACAACAAATTACAATTGATCATGCAAAATTGTCAACAATGGAGACTGAAAATGGAGCTGTAACACAAAATTATATTAACTCAGTGTACAATAGCCAACCCTGTAATAACATAGGTTGATGTATATATAGAATACATCAATAGGTCGAATGCATAAGGAGGCATCCAAAACTAGCATAAAGCAGGCTTACCCAAAATAGGCAAATCCCTCATAGGTGTAAAAAGCTGATCCCAAATATGTCATGAGGCTCACGAATTGGCAAGGGCGCATGGGCAAGATAATGAGTGGTGGAATGGTAGCTCATACATGCTTTTGCATGGAGGAAAGAGTGGAGGATGAAAGGGGCAACAAATAAGTTCACCTCACCTAGTCTTGCTTTCCTATGTGCCTTAAAACACTGAAAAAGCAGGGAATAAAGAAGAAAAAGCAGATAGGCGCCTAGGAGGCCAGGAATAAAGCAGATTTGATTCCTAAGGCTTTCCCAAGCGCTACATGAGTCAAAGATGGCAATTTTGACCTCTATGGATAGGCAATTAGCAACTTGCACATGGTGGGACTCATGGACTAGGAAAATAAGACAAAAATAAATGAATTAATGTCTAAGTGGGTAATACTATGGGTTTGATTATTCTAACACTGAGTTCATGGAATTCCTCACTCACGAGCAAGATAAATTGGTAATGATGGGCACCATCAAACCTTCCAAAGACCAATCTTTGGTTGCTGGAGATTTGAGAGTGGATTCAAAAGGCAAGAAGAAAGCCAAAAATCCACCTAAGAAAAATAGAGACTAGTAAAAGTATCAAGAGGATCCCTCAGGCTCCAAGAATAAATTCCAGAAGAAGAAGAACAAAGGAGAAATGATCAAGTGTGAATACTGTTGATGTCCATTTTTGTCATCGTTTTTGGCCATTAAATGTACTCTGTTGGCACTACTTTTGTCATTTTTTGAATATCAATCTATACTTCTTTCCATTCAAACCGTCAATTAGACCCAGGTATGAACTTATTTACATATCACTTGAATCTTGATTAAATCTCATCATTTTATGGTTTATTGACAATTATCTCATATTTCCAGACATGGTTGGCATATATTTTTTGTTCTATAGGTTGTGGTCATCATTCAGACCTTCATTCAGATGCGCGTTCACACTGAATATGCCCAGCCGCATTCAAACTATCGTTCATCCCTCCGTTCGCACCATTGGATTCGTTGGTTGGAATATTCTGAAGAAATAAAGAAAAAAATCATGACATGGGTTCTGTTGGCAACGTGTCCCTCATGGTTCGTGAGCCTTCATTCTAGAAGATCCACGTTCCTATTTTCCCATCCTAACAACGCATCAGTTGCCCACGTCAAAGGGAATCAATGCCCACGGAATCAGGAAGACGACCTGTGTGTTGTCATGAACCGTTCCTGTAGCTATTAATACCCTCTACTTTTAGAGAGGTTGACCACTGAAAGGGTTGACCTTCTCTCTTATTGTAAAACTTATATAAAGACGCCTCTGGTGGAGAAACGCAATAGTGATTTTATGCATAGAAACGCTGAGTTAGAAAACGCTATGTAATATTTTTCAGTTAATGGAAGTTTCTGGTTTTTAGCTGTTCATGTTCTGCTGGTGATCGAGCTGAGTTAGCTTCAAATCCCTAATTGCTGAGAAGGGCCCCTCAACAACCAAAGGTTTCTGTGTATATTATGTATTTCTTTTCTGCAATTAAATAGTTTATTTTTTTTAGTATATGTTATTAAACTTGGTTTTATGTAGATGTTGTTTTATTTCCTGTAATTTATTTCATGTTGCTAATACAATTTACATTTCTAGAATCTAGAACGACCGGTCATGCACAGTTTCTCTTAGTTTTCTTTTAGTCTTTTCATTTGTAACTAGATAAAGTTAACTAGTTAATGTTTCAAGTTCAGTCTGTAGTTAGAGTTAGTTTTGATTATTTTCCTGTAGCTATAGATTAGTTTCACTTATGTTTCATCCTTGTTTTATTATGAAATAGAAATAGTTTATTTATGTAGATAATGATTAGTATAAGTTGCTTCTTGTTATTCCAGCTTTAAACAGTATATTTACTACTTTCCTTGCACTCCCGGTTCATATACATAAACTAGCTAGCGTTAGATCATTTAGTCTGCTTATTCTCCTAGTTTATATCATTTTCTGTCATTCGGACTGTCATCTGGATTGTCCGACGGACTTTAATATTTTATGCATTGTTTTTATGCTTATTTAGGATTCAATTTCTTGTATTTTTTAATTGTAATATTTCTTGTAATTGATCAGCATTTATACATGTAATTAAGACCTTGTTCTGCACCATATAGAGTTCAATTAAAGCTTCATATTCATCCTTAGTTTTCGTTCGTTTCTTTAAATTTTCCTTAGTTTACTTCTTAGATTATGTTTCTGTAATTGATCTTTTATATCTGATTTCCGAACTTCTGAGTTTCATCCTTAACTTAGTTTACTTCATTTTTATTAAGTAATTTCATTCTCCAAAGCACATTAGTTTTTATGGTTTCTTAGTTAAAACAGAGGATTTGCTTTTCTTTCCATTCACATAGTTAATGAAGATGTTCATAGGATGGGACTTGTTTCATAAATAAAATATGTTTATTAAGTTTCTACTTGCTTCTAGATTACATTTATTTCCAAGTCATTTGCATATGCTTATATTTCCTTAAATTTGTTTCATGATTTACCTTTATAGGATAGAACATCTCTAACTTCAAAGTAGTCAATAGAAATTCATGTTCTTGGTTTCTTAAGTAATAGATCAATTGATAATAACATCTCATTTCAAATAAATCTTAAGTAGCACAACTAGAGTCATTTACTTATGAATAAAGGATAGATTACAATGTTTACAATCACTTGTAATTGGACAATTTTTAGCTTACATATATTTGTAGAGGTTAAATTAGATTTACTTCTGTTCAGTTTCCTTGTTACCTTTGAAAGTCATTTTGATAGTACACCTTCCCGATTTCCTGTCACATTTGATACATATCCTCAGAATCCTCAAGGGGAATGGAATTAGATAATTTATCTTAGTTTTGAGTATTTGTTAAATGCATGTATAGTTTAACTATTGAATTTCTTAGGTATATTAATGATGTTGTAATCTTGCCTCAAATAATACAATTTCTTATCTTCATATAGTTAGTTATAATTTGAATAATTTCATTGATAGGGTTCTAAACTTGTTCATAGACTTTCTAATTCCTAGATTAGAAGCTGAATAATTGGTTTCACTATAAAGAGGAGTTTACTTTCGATCAAGTCTTGTTTCTTAGAATAGTATTTTTTATATCTTTTCAGTTATTGTTCATAGAGTAAAGTAGTATAGATTGATACTACTCTGATCTATTGGTTCTGGTCAAGTCTAATTAACTTAGTAGTTGTATTTCTGAAGTTTGACTTGTTATTTCATTTTGAAAGATCTTTCGATCTTTTGATTATTACAATATTTCTACGATATCCTAGGTACCCTTATACCTAGCATATATTTTGTGTCAACTCTAAGTTTACAAACCCTAGTCGATAAATTAAATATTTAGTGAATTCATTAAGACAATAAAACACTCAACATTTTGGTGTCGTTGCTGGGGAGTTGTTCTGTAAGGTAGAATAGGTAGAATTTCCCTATGAATTCTGGTAATAGGCTGGTAGCGGGGGAGCGGTAAGAAGAGAGGTAAGAACCTGCGCATTTGTTGTAACAGACGCCCCCAAACCCAACAGTAATAATAGTATAGTAGGTTTTCATTTAGTTCAGTTTTTCATGAACAGGCCTAGAGATTCGAAAGGTAGATACGTTAGAACTAGCTCTCAATACTTTGTAAAAATTCTTACTAACCTTTACGGGGGGCATGCCACCCCAACTGCTAACTCAACTGAAAGGCATCAGAGGATACACGAAGGAACTAGTCCTACTTGGAAACCTAAAAAGACTCTTTCAGGAAATCTTACAGGAGGAGCCATAGAAGGTAGAGAAACCCTGGAAGGAAGTTCTAAAGACCCCATTCCTGAAGAATTTCAAGAGGGTCAACCATTGGAAACCCTTAACCCTCCAATAGTACCAAAACCTAATGATACACCTTTTTCCCTGGTAGAGGATCCAAACTTTGTCAATTTTATCAATCCGAAGTAGGTGATCACTCTCTTTGGTAGTTCAATAAATACAGTTGTTTCACAGATTGAGACATCCACAATAGAACCTACCCTCCTTGTAGAACCTAATAAAAAAAAGGGTCGACAATTTCTCTCATCGGAGGAAGATCTCCCCTGAAAAAGAACGTTGGGACGCCTCATTATCACCTCAGAAGGAGCCTCCTAGGTACACTCGCTTTAAAAATTGAATCTACATGGAGACACGGGGAGAAAATCATGATCATGATGAGGTTAGAAATGTCAAGGAAGAAGAAGAAGGAGAAAATCGAACTGAGGTTACATTTGGGTTTCGTATCCTAGACACTACACAGGATGTAAATATGAAAAACATCCCTCCTTCCTCATTACCTACTTTCTATGGGAAGAGCAATGAAGACCCAGACACATTTCTGTTCGAGTTTGGCATTCTTTGTAGAAGCTATAACTATCTACAAGATGCTCAAAAAATGAAACTTTTCACTACTACACTAAAGGATTCAGCTTTATGATGGTTCATGGGATTAGGAGAGTATAGTATCAAAACATGGGAAGATATGAAAACCGCATACCTGCGTAAATATCAAGAGTATTGAAAACCTAGAGACTCTAAAAATGACATTTTCAAGATACAACAACTCGAAAACGAGAGCTTAGAATATTATCTCGAAAGGTTTAATTATGTATTACACAATTCTAAATATAATGACCTTCGAGAAGATGCAATACGGACACTCTTCCTTAAAGGGATCTCGGAAGACTTGGTAGAAACCCTAAACTCATCACATCTGGTGATATATCTCACAAAACCTTTGCACAAATATGTACGATGTGTAGAAATTACTCTAGAAGTAGGGGAAAATTTGGGAGAAATATTCAGGAACCCTACAATAGAAATCCAAAATGAAATACCTCTAGTTCTGGCGGAGTCACAAGGATAGAATTAGGAAACCTATTGGAAAAATTCAAAACTGATATCTTAGGAGCAATGGGTTCTCAACTAGATGCTTTGCAAGCTAAGAAGAGGCAAGAGGAAGAGCATGCAACAATGAGAAATTTTTTTCCAATATGCAGGACTAAGTATCCCCAATGGGAATTCCCATTGAACAATATCTCTGTATGTCACATTTTCACGGAAGATCATACAACAAAAAATTTCCCATCGTTTCCTGGGTTATAATCCATATATAAGAGTGGGGACGCTGGTGAAACATCTAGGAGGCCTCAAAAACCTAGAGACCAACCAATATATCAGAATTCATCACCACAGTCCCCACCCTATTATCATCCCTACCAACAACCTCAACAATGGAACACTTCAGGTTGGCAGAACTGGCCATCCCAATACCCTCCTCCTCCTCCTCATTTTGCTCAGCATCAGTATTGGCCACATGGATGGAGGGGAAAAGCATATCCCCAGTCACCACCTGTCTCTGCACCTAATCATCCTTATCCTCACCACCCACCCAATATCCAACAACTTTTTCCTGGGTTTGTGCCTCTAGTTCCCCTTATTGGACAACAACCTCACCATTTCTAGAATGCAAATCCTCCATGACCTACATTATTACCCACATAACTGATACCTAACCCAAAAAATAAGCCAACTCAAGCTCTCAACAACATTGAGTTGCAAATTCTTCTTTCCTATGTTATTTCGACTGCACTTGTGCACAAGATCCAATTATGATATGGAAGAGTTGTGAATGACAAAACCAAGTCATCAGTCGTCATTCGTGAGGAGGATGAAGAAGCAGAATACCCCAATGAAGTCATGAATGATGCTATTTTATAGGATGTGGATATTTCAAAAATTCCAGTGCATACCCATCCTCAGCAAGAACCAACTCAGGAACAAAAAATCCCTCCATTCCTGGAACGACTAGCAATAGAAAAACTTGTGATTCGTCCCGAGTATGATATTCTAAATGAACTAAAAAAAATCTGTGTCAAATTACTCTATTACAGAATATTAAGGATATACCAATTTACAACAAGGTAATAAAGGAACTTTGTATCAAATGCCTAGGTAAAAAATAGAATATCCCCTCACAATTCATGTTATAGGAGAGATGTCTAAGTGTATGACAGACCAGAATTACAAAATATACAAATTTGGGGAACCCAGTAGTAACTGTTATAGTAAATAATATTTCCATAGAAAATACACTTATGCATCTAGTATCTTCTATTAATATGATGACCACCACAGTTTTAGAAATTTTAGAGTTGGGACAGTTTCTCTGACCTACCCCTTCAATCCTAGAACTAGCAGACCGCACCATAGTAAAACCTATTGGAGTGCTGGATGATATTATTGTATCAGTGGCTTCATGGGAATACCCCATTGACTTTATGGTTGTAGAATCAAAGGATCCTTCTAAAGAACATCCTATTATCCCGGGAAGACCATGGCTAGCTACTACTAATTCCTTTATAGGATGAAGGGTCGGGGAAATGACCATTTCTAATGGGTTGTCTACGCAGAAACTCGTTTTATACCCCCCAACACAACCAGTAAATGGAAAATTGTGGTGGTTAGATTGTTCTTTTGGGGATGAAAATTTTGAATACCTTTCCCTTCCTAGTGACTACCCCTGGGCACTTCAGAAGCAAACTACTGAGAATGTGTTAAATCAATTTGTTTCTTCAAAAACTTGTATAGATTTCCCTCAGTCTTTTGCTCAATTGGATAAAAATTTTGGAGATGAGTTTCAAGAAAATTTGGACCTATCAACATTTTTGGATACACCATGTGTCTTTGCAATTAAAGAGCATACAAGGTCTTATACCATACCTTGTGAAGTTATCCCTGGAAAATTTCTACACATAAACGCAGGGTTAAGTGAAAACCAACAAGAGTAGTTTCTCAAGGTTCTTAGAAGTCGAGTTGGAGCATTTGCATGGGAGTACACTGATATGAAGGGAGTACACCCTAACACTTGTATTCACCATATTTACATGGATGTGAGTATACCCCCTTGTAATGTAGCCTCAGAGGAGGATGAATCCTGCATTGAAGGACATAGTCAAAGAGGAGTTACAAAAACTTCTCAATGTTTGTTTCATCTACCCAATCTCAAATAGTAAATGAGTGTCTCCTTTAGTGGTAGTCCCAAAGAAAGTCACACGAAAACGGTGTATTTGTGTTGACTTCTGAGAGATGAATAAGGCTACTCTTAAATATTATTTTCCCTTTCCCTTTATCGACTAAGTGCTAGATACCTTGTCCTACAAATAATACTTTTCTTTTCTCGACGGGTATAGTAGATACAATAAGGTCTTGATAGCACCTGAGGATCAGGATAAGAATACTTTTACTTGCCCCTGGGGGACATATGCCTATAGAGTTTTTCCATTTGGCCTGTGTAACGCACTTGCCACTTTTCAATGAGAAGTCTTAGGATTTTTTGTTGATCTTATACATGACTTCGTAGAAATGTACATGGATGATTTTACATCTTATGGTAATACCTTTTAGGAGGCTCTTGATAATCTTGAAAAGGTCCAAATATGATGTCAAGAGATAAACCTAGCCCTTAGCTACGAAAAATGTAAAATGTTATTAATAGAAGGTATAGTCTTGGGGTATCATGTCTCTTCATAAGGGATCAAGGTAGACCCTACCAAAATAGAAGTAATTGTTGATCTTCCCTCTCCAAAAACTCAAAAGGAGGTAAGGATATTTCTTGGCCATGCAGGCTACTACCGACATTTTATTGAAAATTTTACTAAAATAGCTGCACCAATGTTTAAGCTTTTTATGAAGGATGCATAATTCCAATGGAATGAATCCTGTCAAAGTGCTTTTGAGTTCTTAAAGGCCAATTTATCAATGGCACCAAGACTTAGGGGTCCTGATTGGTACTTTCCTTTCCCTATATCCAATAATGCTTATGACATGGCCATAGGAGGGGTCCTAGGTCAAAAGGAATACCAAGCATACTATTCCATCTACATTGTTAGAAATAATTTGACTCCTTCCGAACTGAATTACATTGTTACTGAAAAAAGAGTTTTTGACAGTAGTCTATGATATCAACAAATTTCACCATTACATTACATGATATGAATTTTTTGTGCATACGGACCACTCTGCCATTAGATTCTTAATGACCAAACCAATTACCAATGGTAGGGTAACTTGGTGGCTTCTTCTATTACAAGAGTTTAACATCACCGTCATTGATCGACCTAGTCGAGAGAATTTGGTAGCAGATTTCCTCTCTCGTATTCAACATGACGACGGTGCTAAACCCATTGATGATACTTTCCCCAATGAACATCTATTTGGTGTGTCTATTCAAAATCCTTGGTTTGCAAACATTGCTAATTATTTAGCAACTGGGAAGTTACCAAACCACTTTTCCCCACACGAAAAAACATTGAGTTATAGTCCAAAGTTATAACTACTCTTGGGTTGACAATTACATTTTTCGTACTGGCCCAGATCTTATTATTAGATGATGTGTACGAGAGAGTGAGATGACAGAAATCCTCCACGCATGCCATGATGGGCCATGTGGCAGGCACTTTTCTGACAAGCGGACAACATACAAAGTGTTGCATTCTGGATATTACTAGCCAAGAATTTTCAAGGATGCTTCTAGGTATGTTAGAGGATGTGACAGTTTCCAAATAATGGGTAGACCTATGTCAGTTGACGAGATTCCATTACACCCTCAGGTCATAATTTAGCCTTTTGAGAAATGGGCTCTTGATTTTGTAGGGACAATCTCTCCCATGTCCCACAAAAAGAAGTATATATTGGTTTGAACTGACTATGTCACTAAATGGGTAGAAGCTGAATCTTTGTTTCGAGCCACAAAGAAATATGTGGTAGAATTTATATATGAATAGATATTTACTCTGTTTGGTGTGCCTAGGGAAATTGTCACTGACCAGGGTTCTCAATTCACCTCCAAATTGATGAAAGAACTTACCACAAAGTATGGCATCTGACATTGTAAGTCCTCACCCTACCACCCACAGGCTAATGTCCAGGTAGAATCGACCAACAAGGTATTAGAAACTATCTTAACCAAAACCATTCAGCTACATCATAAGGACTGGGCAGATAGAGTCCCGGAGGCCTTGTGAGCCTATCGAATAACATGGAGAAACACTACTGGACATACACTCGATGAGCTGGTATATGGGAAACAAGTTCTTTTACCTATTGAATTCCAAGATAAGAAGTTTTGTATGGATGTACATTTAGGCATGGATTTGGAAGAGGCATAGAAACAACGAGTTTTACAGATTAATGAGTTAGATGAGATTAGACAAGATGCACTCCAAAGAACAATGTTAATACAAAATCAACAAAAAAAATGGCATGATAAATTGATTAAACAAAAGAAGTTTAATACCGGGGATTGGGCATTACTGTTCAACTCAAGGTATAAGAATTTCAAAGGAAAATTAACTACCCGTTGGACGGGTCCATATGAGGTAGTTACAGTTTTTGATAATGGGTCAATAGAAATTAAGATAATTGATGGTTCACAAATTTCTTTTTTTGTAAATGGAAATAGACTTAGACTTTATCATCAACCAATATCTAAACAAGATTTTGTGCAGAATGCCTTACAGTAGAAGGAGATGTAGCTAGTTGAAGAGGAAGTCATTCCTCCTTCTCCTGGTTCTTAAATTATTTTGGGTTGTCTTCATTTGTATACATGTAAATATATTTTTGTTTCTTCAAATAAATAAAATTCATTTCTAAGAAGCTGATTTCATTTATACAGGGGATTCATTGTTATGATCAGCTTATCGAATTTTTTCAATTAAAACAAGAAGACTCTTTTCCTTTCTCTAATTTGATAAATTTCATATGAATTTTCTTTGTACATATGCTTTTGTTGTGAATAAATTTGAATCATCTAACAAGTGGTTTTGCAGTTTGATTACAAGAACCTAATCTCTATAATCAGCTCATGAAATATTATTTGAAAGGGAAATTCTCAAAAAAAAATCATAATGCATCCTTACTCCTCCTCTTTTGATTATTGTTGAAAATTGATATTTATAGTGAAAAGTTAAAATGTTATTTATATCATTTCTAACCACTTTATTCTATGATTCTTTTTTATTAATTTCATTTTTATGATTTTATATATGGTATTTGATTTAGACGTGCACATTTCTGATTTATCATTAGAACAGTTGCTTAAGACCTACTCTAATCATCATATTTTTCAAAAAAAATATCTTGCACCTATGGACTACTAGTTCATCCCAGACTCATTATCAAAAATTGTCTCTTAAGAATTTGTTAGAAAGGTAGCCCAAGAGTGAGTGATATTTCTACTTGTGGGGAACATTACCAATCTTTTATGAAGAAGATAGCCCAAGAGGTTAAGGAACAACTTTAAGTTATTCTCTTTTGACATGATCTATAATTCAGGCTATTATAAATAAAGTTACTAATAAGGTTCGCTCTAAAAATTTGAATTATGTGTTTAGCAAGATTAAAACGCTCTAGTACCAACTAGCTTCCACATACTAAAATCATTATATGAAGTAAACCCACCGGGGTACTGAAGAGGCTCACTGACAGCGGGTCCATGCTAAGTAAAATCTTAAACAAGGAAGCTCGATAAATGCAAGTAAACTCATCGGGGTACTGAGCAGGATCCTTGGTAGCGGGGCTATGCTTGCATGGTACCAAGATAAACTCGTCGAGGTACTGAACATGCCTGCTGGCAGCGGGGAAATATCAGGTAAAAGAGATATGGTTAATGCATTACTATGCACATGGCTCATCTAAAAAAAATATGGAGTATACAAATACATATTTAGGCCAATTATTTATACTGTCATTAGAGAATGGTTGTAAGTTGGACTTGGACCCTGTCATCTAATTCAAACAATACCTAGGATATTATTATCCTAGAAATGGGACCCACAACTATAGAAATCTCACAAACTCCAGGGTGAACTTTATCTATATTCTTCGGATGACAAGAGGTCCTTAAAATGAGTCTTGGATGATTGGTTTTCCTATGGCATTTTTCGCATCAGTTGTAATATCATTATTCACATGGTATTTCTAAGCATTGTTATTTTTTTTATGAATGTACATATCTGAATCATCTCCATTTATTAGTTAGTATTTCTTTTTCTTACAAAAATAATAACAGCATTTTAGAGCTATTGGCTACACTATTAATTGAAAAAAGTTGAGTATTAATCAGTTTTCTTTGATGGCTTGAGGACACGCCGATTTTTTGGTTTGGGGAAGGTTCAAAAACATCTTTACTTTCTAATTATTTATAAAAAATTCATTTATCTTTGACAAAATGATAGGTGTTTTCAGGATAATGCAAGTAGTAGAAGATTGTTCCAATCCATGATAAATAAAGAAGAGAGTGACTAAAGTTTTAGAAAAGCAGGCTTACATCATCCTTTTGTGTGCTGAAAGCCCCAAAAAAATTCTATGGATAATCAGCAGAAGTCATATCCATCAAAGCACATTTGTACAGAAGGTCCATATGAAGGATCGAAGGAAGGGTCGAATGATGTGTCGATCTGAATGAAGTGTTGAATGGTGGTATGAATGAAATCATAGTGTATAACGATTTAGTATGCTAAGGTATCTAATTTTGAATTTTGTTGACATAATACAATTGACTCACCATACCAGGGATCATTCAAGTGTCATCTTTGCACTCGATCTCTTTCCTTTGCTTATCTCGACTTCATCAAATAAATCAATTAACCATGCATTATTTTGATTTTCAGACTCATTTCTTTGGCTATCATATGGTTTTAACTCTTCATTAAGTTATATGCATGCAATCTGTCATTGTATTAATTAAAATTCATCATGATATTTTATGTCACCTATCCTTATAATCTCATGATGAAAATTACATTCAACCTGTCCAAAGTTTACTTTGGACATGGTTGAATATATCATAACCATACGAATTCACCAACACATGCATTTTTATGATGGCACATGATTCAAGATCTTTGCATGATGTCATGATCGTTCGTACATGATAAATCTCTGCTCACGATCATTCAACCATTTGAACAGGTCACATTTTAAAGCAATGCTTGCGTGAATTTTTCTTCATTCTTCTTGCCCTCATCCTCTCTGAGTCTATTGAGTCGCATTTCTTGCAATTTCTTGCATCCCCTCGACCTCTTGCATCCACCTACCTCTGTTTAACCATGTTGGTCTGCTTTGAGCCTGGAAGCTACTAGGATTTGCTCCGTATCCCTAAATTCAAAGCATACCGTGGAATTTTTCTTTGATTAGGTTGGGGTCCATTCCTCCATCTTCTCCAGGGCCACAATCATGAGATCTCACTCCTATTTTCCAAGGGATTCGACGATAAAATGGCTAAGTTTGGCCACCTTACTTTTCTTGTGACGGAAGAATCTATTGCAGTGGCTACCAAGCTTTCGAGGGAGGGTTCCCATTGCGACAAACATCTTTTTCTCCCTCGATTGGTCCATGAATTTTCTCTCAGGCCAGAGAATCAGTATGTTTTAGGAGCAAAAGGGTTCCACAAGGAGTGGACTAAGCCAAAATATATTGAGCCCTTGACTGTCATCATCTAATTGATCACCTATGAAGGTAAGCATACCATTTTCAAATCCTGTCACCTTAGATTATTGGCACATTTCGTTAATAACCAGGCCCTAAATTTCCCATTTTATTTTCTAAAGAGCCTAGAAAAAATGTCGAGTCAGGTTAGGAAATTTATCATTAACCCCTCTGGTAACCTATATCACCACTATGTCATTAAAATCCTGATCAGTCATCAGTTGAAGGAAAAGGGGAAAACCTGGGATAGCTTTGTGTTTGAAGTACTGAACCCCCATTTGGTCAAGAAGCCCCTTACTAAATCCCCTGCCTCTCAAAAGCATCATTAATTCCAAACTCGTGCTGATGAGCCTGCTAAAGCCACAGCCCAAGAAAAAATAAATTCTAAGTCTGTGCAATTTGATGAGGGTACCTCAGGAGAAATACACCTTGTCCATTCATCCTCCTCTCCTGAGCCTGTCCATGAGGACACAACCACAAAAACCCCATTCTTTTCATCAATACCCACTAGGTCAAGAAAGGCCAACTATGATCAGTCTGTCGACCAGATCATCGTCCAGTCTATTGATCAGTATACCATTCAATCAATGCACTCAGATAGCCATGATGACCAGATAGATGACCTTTTCCTTGGCACACCCCTTCATGCGTTTGCCAATGTCTCTACTCATTTTATCTAAGGTCCTTCTTTTGAACTTTCCTCCACTCATTGAAGAGAAGGTTCTTGAGGAACACATTACATCTGCTGATCCCGAACCATGTCTAAAGGGATCGAGTGCTGAAAAATATCCCGATTATTTTGCAAAACCATATACTCCACTACATCAGACTGTGAACATATTGACTCAAGACATAGCACAGTTAAAAATCCAGAATGAGAAGTATGTTGAATGAATCTCTGAGCTTCGTGAAGAGAACTAATAATTACGCTCGCAAGTGAAGAGTGTTGAAGATTTGAACAACGCCACAAGAAATTTCCGCCTTTCTCTCTAGTTGAGGAATGATTCCTTGAAGGACCAGTTCAATAGGTTTATGGATAAATCTACTTCCTCTTCCAAGTCGAAGGCAGCTGCTACCGCAGCTCAACCTTCTTCCTGAATTCCTCTCTGTTTCGCCCACTGGGACCTGGCATATCTCTGGTTTGGGGGAATGTTGATGTCCACTTTTGTCGTCATTTTTTTCCATTAAACGTACTCTATTGGAACTACTTTTTTCATTTTTGGAATATTAATCTATACTTCTTTCCATTCAAACCGTCAATTAGACCCAGGTATGAACTTATTTACATATCACTTGAATCTTGATTAAATCTCATCATTTTATCGTTTAGTGAAAATTATCTCATATTTCCAGACATGCTTGGCATATAGTTTGTGTTCTATAGGTTGTGGTCACCATTCAAACCTTCATTCAAACATGTTTTCACGCTAAAGACGCCCAACCGCATTCAGACTATCGTTCAGCCCTCCGTTCACACCATTGGATTCTTTGGTTGGAATATTCCAGAGCAATAAAAAAAACCGTGACATGGGTTCTGTTGGCAACGTGTCCCTCATGGTTCATGAGCCTTCATTCTAGAAGATCCGCATTCCTTTCCACCCATCCTAACAATGCATCAGCTGCCCACGTCAAAGGGAATCAACGCACCAACACCCATGGAATCAGGAAGATGACCTGTGTGTTGTCACACTAGTAAAAAATGAAAAATTAATGACTAAAATCAGGCTATAAACGACTATTTTTGAGTCAGTGACTAATAGTAGCAAATTACCACTATCTTATAGCTAGTCGTATTTCACTAGTCATTAATAGCTTGACTTAGTAGTCATTGATTTGGTCATTGATAGACAATGATTTAGTCATTGTTTTAGTCATTTATAGTTAATGATTTAGTCATTGATTTAGTCACTGATTTAGTCATTGATTTAGTCACCGAGTTAATCATTGATTTAGTCACTGATTGCAACCATTAATGACCAAATATACGACTAAATAAACTACTAGATGTTAACATATTAATGACTAAGCTAAATACGACTAAGATACAAGAAATTAGCTACTAATAGTCATATATATGTGAATTTAGTCATTTTTGTAGTCACAAATTTATGATAGGGCATGGAGGAATCGAACCACCAACCTCCTGCCTATAATTAGGCAGGCGCTCTACCATTGAGCTAGCACCCTTTAAGAAGTTGTTATTGCTTGACAATGATGATATTCAAACAAATTTAAGATAGATATCAATCTACAAACTATATAATTATTACTATTACAACTTACCACACTACTACATTTCGACCAAAAATCCGACGGCCGTATTGTCAGATTTTCGACACTTCCCTGTCGCATGTACGACACTATGATTTTTTTTAAGCGTCGATGGATTTTCGTCGGTTATCCGACATCTTTCCAATCCTTCAGTTAAGTGACAGCTCAGTTTACCATTGGTTAAATGTAAATCATTGGTTATCCAACACTTATAGGCTGTCGCTTCTACAGCATGGCCATCGGTTCACCAAAGAAACCCGTCACTTAACCGACGGATTATGAAAACTGAAACATCTGTTAAGCAACGATATTGAATTTTTTTTTTAAAAAATCACCTACAGGCCGTCGCTTAACCGACGGCTATAAGTGTTTTTTTTTTTAAAATCACCTACAGGCCGTCGCTTAACCGACGGCTATAAGTGTTTTTTTTTTTTTTAAATCACCTACAGGCCGTCACTTAACCAACGGCTATGTGTTTTTTTTTTTTAAATACAAATGCTAGATTACTGGAGACACACCTTGATGTTGGATACAAAAAAAATATTGAAGCATAAGAGTAAGCTAAATCAAACAAAAGACCCCAAAAAATTCCACAAACAGAGGATTATCACCCTTTTCCCTTCATAGACAGAGTGAAAAAATGGATTTTTCCCACTATTTCAAACCACCAAGGAGCGAAAAAAAGGAAAATTTTGCACCTTGAATCAATAGTAGGGAGCGAAAACAAGGAAATGCTGATTTGTAAGCTTTGCTGGGGGAGTGATAAATTCATATAAGGTTGGGAAACATAGTGATTTTTCCTAAATCCAAGAATGGATAAGGTATTAAGTTCAAGAAACTTCTCAATAATGAGTATAGATGATAAAAACTTAGAATAAAAACACATTTGAAGATGTTTAATGACCCACACAAACACTCAAAGGGATAAAAAAAAATAGGGAAGCTCCTCAATGGAGTCACTAGTTTTTGTTGTAGGAAATTCTCCCTGCAGACAGGTAGAAATCCTCTTGGACATGAAGGTTCCATAAACCCCTAATATGAGACAGAATAAAAACAAATGGACTCTAATATCTCCTAGATATAGTTTACACACAAGCAAACAATGCATAGAAAGAAGAGGAGAGAGTAGATGGACTACCTCTACCTTGATAGTTGTCCTAGATTCTCCTTGTTGATCCAGTTCCCAACTCGTAGATCCAAACTTGTGATCTTGCATACAAAAGGTAGAGAACAAAAACTTCCAATGTACCAAGTGTATCAAATAAGATCTAACTACCAATTAGTAGAATCAAAACCTTCCATCCCTCCAAAAATCCTTTGAGAATCATAAGACCATAAGGACCAGAGTCTCTAAGTCTTCATTATTTGAGATAAGGTATGAGGCTCTCCTTATAGGGTGGAGAGGCCAAACTACTTTGTAGAAATATGTGGATCAAATGAGAAGATGTTGGATTAGAGGAGATTGAGATTACTTTTAATGGTAAGTGAAGTTATACTTGAAGGATAAGGTAATCCACGGAAAATAATGTTCAACTCTTGATCCTAAACTCAAGGAAAAGTAGTTGAACAAATTTGTCACTCCCCTAAGGAAGGCCACAAAGTAAAAAATAGGGGATTTTTTCTTCCCAATACACTAGTAAGGAGTGACAAAGTGGGAATTTTAGCTCCCTAAGAAAGAGACAAGGGGAGACGATTCATACCATGGCTCAAAATAGGGTTGGTTGAGGTGGATTTCGATCCCTTCAATGATAGGAATCCTCCCAAAACAGGACCATGGAATGAACTATCCACATGTTGAAGGGTCCTAACATACCTAGGGAGCACAAAAATCACGTCCCTCATGGTAATGGAGCATGAAAACCAAACATGACATTTTTAGGTGTATCAATGTATTATCCACCACTGCGCAGGGGTCCCTCTGGTTACTACATCAATCACCTTGGCCTTATGAGCCTCAGAGACTCATGCCTCCATTTTCTCGAGAAAGGTGTCCACCCTTTCTATTCCATCAAATTTTGGTGGATCGTGCAACTCTCACCCGATACAACACACTGACTTGGCGATCAGGGTGCATCTCCATGAGGACACTTAATACAACCGATTCTTCCATTGGTCCAATGCATCCTAGGATTCCGTATCAAATAATAATAATAATAAGTCTTTATTTTCCTGATTGTCAATTATGATAAGAAATGAAATCATCTCCCATTCTCAGTTGCCTCCCAGATCAAGAAAACCCTAATTTTCTAACATGTGGTAGGGGCAGGTTCCAGAATGAAATAGCAATGTTTCTTTGTGCAAACATACAAAATATAAGATATGCCCTAGATCATTCTTAGAAATCCTATGTTTGCACTTTGACCACATAACTTTACAAGAAGATGGACAAAAGAAGAAACTTCAATGGAATCCTTGTAATTGTCCCAGATTTATTTTGTATTTCCATCTAGATTGTGTGGAGTTCATTCCTTTCCTTAATTAAGCATCTGAATAGTATTGGTCCCTGGTTGTAGGCTTCCATCTAGCTGAAGGTTGGCTAAACTGGAAATCAAGGAAACCCATTTCGCATGGATTGTGGCTACCGAGGAGAGATAAAATGTGTATAATATTTGGATGGTCTGACATACCAAACATACGGCATAATGCTGACGACTCTTAGTGTGTATAGGTTTGACTGCAAGTCTCTTGAAGAGACTAGACTAAAAACATTTTTTTGGGAGCAACCTTATGTCATATATTGATTGCATGGTACCATCTATATAGTAAGGAGTTCACTCATTGTGTTCAATCAAGCATTTGCAGTCTTAACCTCTAGTTGCCTAGTTGCATATAGTTTTGAGTTATTTAGTGCTTCAAGTCACAATTAGTTTTGGGCAGACAACCAAATCTTGAAGAGGGTTCTATTTATAAAGGAAAGTGTGGTTGACTTTTGTGCAAGGATCATGCTTCACACAAGCGATGAATATGATGTTGAATTGAGTCATCGAATAACTACAATACACAAACATAAAATCCTTAAATGAATTTATATTGGAGATAAATATATTGATATGTTGCATAAGAACAACAATGATGATAGTGTTTAATACTAATAAAATCACCACAGGGCTTAGCTAATCATCCAAGTGACAAGTTAATAATATAGTGACCGGTTAACCAGATATAAGCTGGCAGAAGAGGATTATAATCTTTATACTCAAGTAGAATTTGGGCTTATTGGATCAACCCCTGCAAGAATCCCCAATGCTGCAGATGGTGGCTCTGTTCTTGAGTATTAGATTATCGCATGTTAATACAACAAGGCAAGTGACATGAAATGATTTATCTCTTAAGCAGATGGGAGTGGTGTTATAAGGTTTTAAAATGTCTTTATTTTTGCTCTAGATCCATGGTAAGCTTATGTAACATCTCATGGCTGAAGAGGGAGGCAGTTGATTTGATGGCACTTATGTCAAATAAAAAGAGAATAATGAAATATGGCAAATTAGATAATTGTAATGGGATGACAAAGGTACTCCAGAGAGAGGTGATGACTTGAGCAGCTGAGTCCCTTTCCGGGGGACACATGGATGGAATCTAAAGTGATACCCAGAAGCTACTACAAGGATCTTGATTGCACTTCCAATGGACATTTTGAGATGGTGCAAGGGTGCATTCTGGCTTCCAAGTAGCTGTGGGGAGCTCAAGCCTCAATTGCTCCTTTTTATTTTCCTTTTCAATAAGACAATAAGGTAAAACAAAAATAATTTTAATTGTGGAAACATGTGTGTAGCTAACAGGAAGAGATAAGTAATAAATAATTAATGAAAACTTAGATTTGATTTCAATGAAATCCCCCTAGTTTTCCCAATAGCTGGGCTAGGCTTCGGCAGTGCTTTTTGGGCTTGATCTATTTTCAGATAGAACTATTTGTCATCTCATTTAAATATGGAGGGTGATAGAGACCCAGAAGCATGAAATGTGTGATGGGATGATATAGATTCAAGAGCAGAATATGGTAGAATAAGAACTATAGAGGCATTGATGGAAAATGGTAACTCTAAGAAGGAGTTGCTTGAGCTAGAGTGGAGTAGGAAAATAAAGGATTTGGTGAGTTAACTTGCTAGTTTAGGATAAGACGAGGAACATAGGGAAACTCATTTATAACGGAAAAAGATATTGTTGAAGTACCATAAGGAAATTACAAGGAATGCCAAGTTACTATTGCATTGCACTATCAGCTGCTTCTGTACCTGACAAAGAAGCTTCATGAATATCAACATAATTATCAACACTGAGAGTGTTACAGAATTTCAGGCATATCAACATCAATATCAATAGTGTTAGAGAACTTTCACATTTTGTCATCCCAGGGATCTAGGTGCCAATAGAACCCTGCAAACATCAGGAGCCCACTACTAACTAGCTAAACTGACTGGAATGGTCAAAAACAGTTTGTGAATTAGATGTTAGCCTAAGAATAACTTGGGGAGAATAGGATGAGTTTTGTCTTGCAAATATTCCATTTTGTTGCCACATGTTTTCTATTTTAAAGCATACAGAAGCACATAAATTAGTGTCTCTCTTCCAACAGGGATCCATTTAACTTGGATGCTAGGAGAGCTTGAATAGGGACGGTCCAGCGTGGTCCCTAGCCCAGGCCATTATACAGATGGTATCCCTAGTTTCTCCATTTGGGCCTTTAGTTTGACAGATAGGCAGTGGGCTCTTCTTCTGATTTAGATGAAGTTTGGGCTTGTCTTCGAGTTCTGTTTGTGATCCAGTCAATATTCTAATGACGCGTTTTCCTTTTCAATAAGACAATAACGTAAAACGCAAATAATTTTAACTGTGGAAGCATGTGTGTAGCTAATAGGAACAGATAAGTAATAACTAATAATTAATGAAAACTTAGATTTGATTTCATTGAAATTCCCCTAGTCTTCCCAATAGCTGGGCCAGGTTTCGGCAATGCTTTTTCACTACTTCTCAAGGGATTGGTGCTTCTGGGTCTGTCCTTCAAAATGGTGAGTATGGGTCAACCAGGAACAACCCTTTAAATCGACAGTAGATCCATCCATTTTGAAAACAGGTTCATAATCATTGTCAAAAGCTGCCACATTTGGAAATGTTAATGATGAGAAGTGAATTACAAGTAACTGGGGTATTGGTTATGTGGTAGGATGTTTAACTACAATGCTAACATCAAAGGACAGATGCAGTTTTGAATTGAGAGGATTCTCTCTTGCAAGTTGCAACATATACCTCTAGCCAGGCTACTAGTGTTTTATTTCTGTCAGATAGTGTCCTGTTAGAGTCCTCAGAATGCTGTTATCCTTTTAGTAAAATTCTTCAAGAGTTCCTCCATTGATTGCAAACTGAGGGCAATGTGTTAAGAGACAGAATGTTATTGCGGGGGAAAACTATAAAAGGTCTTATTCTCTAATTCATACTAATTTGCCTATTTAAGCTACAGCTTAGTAGCTGCTTGCTTGTACTGTGCCATGCAAATTTTTAACAAATTCTCCAAATGAATGCAACAATGGAGTTGATGCCTGGTTTGTTTATAGATCTATGGTGATGGTATATTTAAGCTCTGCCTTTGTCTAGTGGCCTGCTAATCAGTTGTGGAACAGTGGATCTGACTTGTACAGCCTGTGACTATGAACATTCATCATGCGTACTTTGTTTGGGGCATTCTTCCAGTTATAAAAGATGTGTTTTTGCATGCATTGTAAATTGATCTAAACTTGAGAACTAAACAGAATGATCATGAGATATTTTCTCTTCCCTTCTAGCAGGTAGTATTCAAAGATCAAAATATTGTGAGTGGTTGCAGTGTTACCCATCTAGCTAGGCATGCAAACAGACGTTGGGTTATAATACTGATAAATGTGGAAAGCAGGCTCATCTGAGGCATCAAGCTCGACTGTTAGGAGATTATTTTCTGCTAGTGGCATCTTCTAGCTTCCATGATATATATATGTTATCTTGTAAGTTCTTTCTGTAGATGATATTGATTTTTTTTTGTGCTCCTCTATACACAGCATGCCTATTGGATTGTTCCATTTCAAGAACCAGCTTCTATTCGGCAGTAATCTTCTCACTGCAAGAGGATTCTATGCTAACAATACCATGTTTGTACCAA
>LPNX010107671.1:122284-223572 GCA_001517045.1 Pseudotsuga menziesii
CAAAGAAGAACAGATTCCTCGATTGTGATGCATAGCATAGCTGAAACATCTTATTCCTATAAAAATATGAAATACATGAAGGGTGGGAAGTACCTCAGAGTTGTGAAGATAGTCATAGATACCAGAGGCATAGAATGTGCACATCTGAGGATCTTTGTTATCTGCGTCGATGTCTACAATCGTAGATTCTTGCACCCCTGCCGCCACTGGAGTCCTTTCTTCAAATAGGTGGACTATAATAAGTATCATTGTTATAACAGTTAGCATACAAGAAATTGCAGCTCACATTGAATAGTGCAAAAATTTAAAAAACCCTTCAAATTGTGAGAACTAAGTTTCCAGAAACGGGAAACAAGGAATGGAACAACAAATGGGTCTAATGGATTTGGGGTAATAAGAAGCATGAACCCCCCCAACCCCCTCCAGATTATGCATATAAATTTGATTGGTAATGCACCTTAGGGTCAGGACATGAGCGGGAACAAGTATGGGACATAAATAAGAAATGAACCCTGGATTTGGGGAATAAAAAACAACTTCCCTAACACCCTCTATATTATACATAAAAATTTGATTAGTAATGGACAAATATATGATCAGGAAAGGAGCAGGAACAAGAATTGGAACAAAAACAAGAAATGATACCCCGAGTCAGGTTTCTGGTCACATAGCACATGAGCAATGCAGCAAAAACAATTTATTCATAAAATTACCTTCCAATGGTTTTGAATTTAAATGATGCTTTGATATGTACAGGTTCTGCAAGGTTTTCTGCTCCAGGGAAGCAATATCTGAGGCATTGCCGTCGATGGGTAGAGCCTCTATAATAATTGAAGAATGAGAAGCAGTTGTGTTTGAAATCTTTACCCCTGTATATGAAATCCTGTTTTTCGTATTAGAGGAACCAGAGATACTACATGCCACATTGTTTCTCAGAACCCTTAGACCAACATTATCGGGTTTTGCAGTGTGTCTAGGAATAGAGGATTTTGCAGGACCCTTTTGAATTTCAGAGTTTCTTGTGCCATTGGGAGTCCCTCTAGCCCTGGCTTCTGAAGATGCTAATTAGCTAATAGATCCCTTTAAGACAAAGTAATCATTTTTTTACAATTTCAGATAGAAATTTTCAAAAGCAAACTGCCCAGTAAAATTAGAATAAAATTAGAATAAATACCCAAAAAAAACCTAAAACCCTTGCATTCTCTGAATACAAATGCAAAAACCAAGAAAACCCATTTAGATAGAAATTGGAAAATTCTTTCACCTGCCTATGGGGAACGCCATGCTTAGATTGGGTAGATGACTTATTTGTCAAATTGGAAAGAGGAACACGTTTCCTAGATTGCTGAACAGGTGGAACAGCGCAGCTCAGCGGTCCACCATCTAGAGAGACTCTCTTTGGATTCACATTGTCCACATTGTCCCTCCGTGGATTATCTGCCCTCCATGGATTATCTTCCCAATGACGACCAATTGATAATTGTATTGGATGAAGAAAAAATGATGGCAACAGAATTGGATTAAGAAAAAAACGATGCCAATACAATTGGATTAATTGTCTTTTTGCCGGGACATTTCAATTTTATTTTTCAAATTAATTTTTATTATTTATTTTTATGTCTTTCCTCGTATAAAAAAGTTACCTTTTCAACCATTACTTATAATTCTTTCATTAATAAATTTAAGGTAAAATTATTTCATTAATAATTTTTTTATTAAAGAATTTAAGTAATGAAAAAATTAGTTTTTATTATATATTTATCAAACATCTAAAAAATGACTTACCAAAAATAACACAAATCAATAATTAATACTCATTAACTTTAACATTATGCAATATACACCTCCTAACATTGATATTATCTGCATTTAAAATTTGAGTTTAGAAACACGTTTTAAAATTTTGTTTTCCTAAATAGTAAAAACTAAAAATAAAATGACAGCATAGAAAAATTGCATCAAAAATACATTTTGAAAAATTGCTTACACATTTGATTTGAGGTTTTCCCATGCTGCGACCCATTCACAATAAATCTTTGTTGTTCAATGTGTATTCTTGACGAATTTGGGGAATATACCAAAGACGTGTATCCTAGCCACCCATCCTTCATAATGAATCCAGAGGCTCTGGTCCCCTTGGGCCACAAATTTCATTATAGTTGCAACTAACGTCATTTCACGTAATTTTAATCTCCGACTTTTCTCTGCCATTTTTCTGTCAAAAAATAAAATTATGCAAGGTGCTCGGGCTTGCCTGAAACAATCAAGTCCCAGTAGCAAATGCAAAGGCGAAACGGAAAATTAAGCAATTAAATCGATATATACAAAAAATTGATGAAATAAGCACCAGGAGATAAAACTGATCATGGCACCAAGGTTTGTAAGAATCGCCCTCAATAAAAATATTCTAACGAATATTTCCTTTCATAAGAAGGAATCGACTCGTGTATCAACTTTGGGATCGACTGCATGGAATAGCATAATGAGAATCGGCATCAACTCTTTACACATACTTGGATTGATTAACAGCATCGCCACCTGATCACATTGACTTATACATGAAGTACAAACATCAAGTGTTATCAACTCTTGGGATCGACAAACACTTGTGAGCACTGTTGAAAAATGGATGTAGGTTTCTTGATATAACAAAAATCATAAATGACACCCTCTAACATTATGCAATATACACCCATCATATCCATATTACTTGTAATGAAAATTTGGGTTTAGAAACCACTTTCATTAAAGTTCAACCTCTAGAAAAATTAAGAAAAAATTAATATCGACTTATAGAAATAGCTAAACATAAAAAATACGTCATTAATTTTTTACCAAAATTAAAACATCACTTCCTCTCAAATATGGAAAATTAGTATGCATTTAAGAGGTACTCACACCTCTCACACCTCTCACACCTCGTAAATTAGTACTAGCTCTTTCTTTGATAATTGGGTTATGTTCCAAAGCACTACAGACCTCTCTTCTCCCAAAGTTGTAGTGTTGCTTACCAAGGTTACTCTATATCTTTTACTAAGGATAAATGATGCAAGGGAATCACTCTTAAATTGCAATGTGGCCATTCGAAAATTAATATTCTAAATTTTAAAAAACGGAGTGCGTTTCCCTTAATTGAATCTCCATATGTTTAGGTTAGTGGTAATCAATTTAGTGAACTAGTTCTGGAAAGAATCGAGTTAGATTTGTTGTCAATGGAAGAGTTAAGTTAGAAATAGGATAGAATGCAATTGAATTAATTTAGGATATCTTGTGAAGTTGTTAGATTGTTACCAGAAATTTAGGCATTAACTTTCTAATTCTATATTTAGTTTCCTTCTCCTTTTGTATATATTTTGAATTAGTTTGTTAAAAGGTTGGATTCTCTGAGTAATGGAAAGCTTATTTCTATATGAGATTGTTGTAATCCCCAAAGTTAATCAATGAGTCTTACAATTCCTGGGGGTTGCTCATGAATCTTACAAATATAACAATATTAAGCAGATTACGTAGTTTTAGTATTTGGGAAAGCATTATACTTTACTACAAAAAAAGAGGTGCAACACTAGGTAAAGACTTGCACAACTCCTCTTGTAAGTGTTTCTAGAAGGGGTCCCGCAGGGAAAGTAAAGAGTCTAGGTCCATCGCTTGAACCTTGAAGCGAGGAAATTCTTAGATATTATAACCTTCAGTCTGAAATCCTGTACACAACATTTTTGGTCTACCAACCCTTGGAATTGCTAGTTCCTAAGTTTTATCTGTTAACATAGCAATATTATTATGAACCTGGGTAGGTCTAACCTATTTTCAGGGCTGCAACTTGTGAAAATCATGGGATATCCAATAATGGATTTGATCCTTATGGCCTATTCTAGTGCATCTACAGGTGTAGCAATCCTCTGTTACTGTAAGGGAATTATGATCTAGCCATTTCATCTCCACCACATCCACAACAAAGAAAAAAAACATGAATAAAAGAAAAAAACAATAGATAATCAAGAAAAACACAGAAAAAACTTGAAGGTCTAAACATTGATGCCATTCTGAAGGAAGTGGAGACCTAACGTGAAGCTCAATACCAATATTTGACAGTTTCAATTTCTGTCCACCGACACCAATCTCGTCACCATGTTTAGAATTGCCTAAATTCCAACTCCATTTACTCTTCTTAGATGTGTCTTCAAGCATCTTCTTAGATTTAGACAAATTACTTGTAAATCTAGTCCTCTTAGCCTAAGTATTCAACAAAGTAGGTTAGGGTTGTGATTCATATAATGGGGCAAGGGTTTCATTTTCTGTGACCACGACCCCGGCCTCAGCTTGTTCTTGCCCTGCTTTGTAAATTCTTTGATCCATTCTCAGAATCAGCTTTGCTTGTCTGCACTGATGTCATTGCCCTCAATAAAGCAAACACTAAATGAAGGTTCACTTCATTACATAAAAACCCTCGGTCTACAATAGGGCATCCACTGTTATCTCGGGTATATCTTTCTGGTTTGCGGAAGCGTTAGGTGCTCTATAGCAGTTTACTAGGGGATCATGTGCCATACGTAGCGGTGTGGATTCCAGTTGGTCATGTAGGAAAAGAACCCCTCCCTTTTCTATATAATTTAGGGATGGGCACATCATATCGTATCCTTCTTTCCAATACGTAGGTGCAACATATCCATAGCCGAATGGTTTCTAAAGCAATAAAACAAGGATGTCTGAAGGCAAGGCATATAGGTGGAATTAGATGTACTCACAAAGCTTATCATTGATAGGAGATGCTACTCGCAGCAGCAGGTGGATGCAATCCATGTCCAAGAAAAAGCGTACTTAATACTTATTTATTTTGTTTGCTTTTGGATTAAGCCTAGTAACCAAACCCAAGGTCACCATGACTCCATGTAAATCATATGTTATAACACTATATTTAAACCATATGGTATAATATGGAGCCTAAACCATAAGCGCCAATGTTTAAAACATATCACAAAGGCATATGTTTATACCCATTAAAACCATACCAATATAATGTAAATCATATGTTATAACAGTATATTTAAACCATATGGTATAATATGGTATAATGTGGAGCCTAAACCATAAGCGCCAATGTTTAAAACATATCACAAAGACATCTGTTTATATCCATTAAAACCATACCAATATAATGTGGATTATTATATTATTATATGCCACATCATAAATCTTAACCATATCTTTATCCAAGGTCATGCCACGAAGAGATTGTATGCAAGCGTTAATGTTAAACATATCCATTAAAAACATACCAATATAATGTGGATTGTTATATTATTATATGCCACATCATAAATCTTAACCATATCTTTATCCAATGTCATGCCACAAAGAGATTGTATGCATGGGGTAATGTCAAACTTTATGTGTTATAACCATATAACATAAAAAAATGCCATCGTTTGAACTATGGAATTATAATGTGGTAAGGTTTAAATATAGGTTATGTAGGGATAGACATAATTGTGTTTGGTTAGTCTTATTTATATTACTAAAAATGATTTTAAGTATTTTTTTAGTAATATTAATAATATATAGAAATATTAAACAATGTTAATTTTAACTTTTGATTATTTTTTTTTCTTTTTAATTTTTGAAGGTATTTGGTTTTATAAAGAAAATTTGACTAGTCAACAAAAAAGAAATTAAATTTTCAAAGATAACAAGAAAAATGGAAACAAATTTATACATAAAAATATATATTATATATTTGTCAAAATAGGTTGTTTTAAATTGTGTTTTTTCCAAGGTGTAAATGAAAAAATTATGGAATCTCTATTTATTGAAATATAAATTATATATTTTGTTATAATTTATTGAAATTTAGATTATATATTTTGTTAAAATATAGTTTTTTAAATTGTTTTTCTAAATATAGAAAGAACTATGGTGGAATCTTTCAATATTAATGGTTTTTTTTTATTGTAAAAAAATATGTAATTTGTTATTCATAAGAATCAAAATTACATCATAGTTGTTCATGTAAAATCCACTTCAAAGTAGGATAGAAGACAATATTGAAGCCCTGGGAAAAACATTACTATATCCAAAAATAAACGAGAGGGATTCTACCCATCAACCTATAGAAAGAAAAAATGCAGAAAAGACAAAATAATTGTGAGACAAAAAATAGCAGGGCTCTGGAGAGTTGTCATGCAGATACAACCTAAAACAGTCGAAGGAAAAACCAGAATGGAGAAACTAGAAGCAGGTAAAGCGACCTTCAGTAATCATGATTCTGTTAATTGAGTACTTACAAAAGTGAAGAATACTAGGGCAGTCTCCTATCGCAAGATTTGATAGGTTGTCCACATCAAAATTGAACTCCCTATACTGGTGCCTGAAGGATAAAGAAAGAACACAATTCTTTAGGAGCCCAATCATTTTCAACCAACAATCATAACTCAATGACCGCAAATTGGTGAGACCTTTGGCCCAATCAATTATGACCTTTGATTCGCCAAAAATAGAAAGCTAGAGAATTTTTAAGTTTTTTTGCGAACCATAAAAGCCCCCATAAGGCTAAAAGTTCAAAAAAAGTATTAGTGCCACTCCCAACACCCATCCTTAGCTTGAAACTATGAGAGTCATAGATACGGAGGATCATGCCAGTACCACAATTTCCATCCTGCTCGGCCCCATCAAAGAATTCATATATGGTATCGGATTCCAACACCGGGATGATTCAAATCTTTTAAATTTTTGGGGCACAATCTCTGTTCCATTATAGAAAACTTGCCACAATCTAAGAAATAAGTAAACGTCCTTGCAAAGTTTAATCACTTTTCTAATGTCTGCTTTAGTTTTCCTTTGGAGCGTGTGAGGAATGTCGATGTGCAAAAACCAGTGACCTTTGCAAATAGTGGCATTGCAGGAGGGTGCTCATGCTTTTCCTAGGTTGAAAGCTCAAAATGCATATGGTTATGAGCGCATAGGTTGGAGATCGTGATAATTGAAAATATAAAATGGAAGTAGTAACTTCAGCAGCATTGAGACTTGTAAAAAACCATAACAACTGGTTATTGATTGGAGTGATGAACACAATCGAAGCGGCAAGAACCATACCTTTGAAGCACTCTGACTGGTCACTGCGAGATCCTAAACCAGCTTATTGTCTGTAAAAATAGGGTATCGAGTGCAAAAACAGGGGAGCAGGGGTTGAACGATACCTTTAGCCCAGAAATACGAAGTTGACGTGTTTTTTTGGCCATGCATTGGATGCATTTGGTAAGTCTAGGTGGAGGAGGCGCATTCGAATGGACGGTTCTCGAGGGGATGTAGGGCTATGATGATTCTATCTAGGTAACCATATATATGGTACTGGTTCTAGTACCTAATTTGTAATTGACGTAGGAACATAATTTTCCTTTGGAACGTGCTTAATCGGGTTTGCATCAATGGTGCAGCAGGGATAAACATGGTCAAGAGAAAATCCATGCAATTGCTTTGTTAGATCTCTGAAGATCAAGGTCCATGGCCCTAATATTACTAATAGAATCTAGACAACTTACAAAAATTACACTTATTGCCAAATTTCTATTTTTCCATGACACAATTAAAATGACTAATTCATATTCTTCTATCTAGTCATTTTTTATGTCGTGACTAAATTAGTCGTTTATTTTAGTCATTTTTAACTCTGTCACTTATTATCTAGTCATATTTGTTAACTGGTGACTAAATTAGTCATTAATTTTAGTCGTTTATAGTTAGTTCAATCAAAATTGCTCATATTTAGTAGTAAATCACTTGGAAAACCTATGGTGACTAGAATTTTTAGTCACCTAGTAGCTAATTCCTCATTTTGTACTAGTGTCATGAACCGTTCCTGTAACTATTAAGACCCTATATTTTTAGAGAGGTTTACCACTAAAAGGTTTTACCTTCTCTCTTATTGCAAAACTTATATAAAGATTCCTTTGGTGGAGAAATGCAGCAGTGATTTTATGCATAGAAACGATGAGTTAGAAAATTCTTCTTAATATTTTTCAGTTAATGGAATTTTCTAGCTTTTAGTTGTTGGTGATCGATCTGAGTTAGCTTCAAATCTCTGATTGCTAAGAAGGGCCCCTTTTTAGAATAATCAACCCATAGTTAGCTATTTTAGACATTAATTAATCCAATTTTTGTCTTATTTGCCTAGTTTCCATATTCCACCTTATGCAAGTTGTCCTCCACACATCCATAGTGGTCAAACTTGCTAAATTTGAGTCATGGAGCACTTGGGAAACCACTTTGAATCAAATATGCTTTATTCTTGGCCTCCCTAGCGCATGTCTGCTTTTTCTGCTTTATTGCCTGCTTTTTCTGAGTTTTAAGGCAATTGGGAAAGTTTGACTAGGTGAAGTTAACTTGCTTTTTGTCCTCATCATCCTCCACCCTTTTCTCCTAAGAAAAGAATGTATGAGTTGTCCTTCCATCACCTATTATCTTGCCTAATTGATTTTTTCAATTCGTGAGCTCCTAGACAGTTTTGGAAACTGCTTTATGCACCTATGGGGGATTTGCTTAGATTTAGTAAGCCTGCTTTTGACCAACTTCTAATGGCATCTTCATGAATTCAAATATCTCATGTAATTATTTATTGTGGCAGCCTATGACTTCATAGGGTTGGCTATTGTACACTTATTCAATACAGATTAGTATTCTACTCCATATTCAGTCTCCTTTGTGAGTAATTTGCATGTGTAATTGGAAATTGTTGTGAGTGTAATTGTTCTAACACCTGGGTTCAATTTCCACATGGTATCAGAGCCTTTGTATATATATTTCTCTCCTTCCAAATTGCTATTGCAGGTTCGACATCATTGACTGGGAGCATTAAGCTGACTGAAGGGACAATTTCTGAGCTATAGATCAATCTCAGAAGATCATCTTGACTCCATTTGAATTCTTTGAATGGAAAGCAGAGATGGAGATACTGTTGAGATAAAAATGCCTCTATAGAGTGACTATGGCAATAGAAGTAGAGCCCAATGCTACTGCAGAGAAGATTAAATGGCACAACAAGAGGGATGAGGCCTATGGTCTCCTGTGTCTGAGCATATCCAGAGACCTCCTTTTCCATCTTGATGGATTAACATCACCAAATGAAGTATGGGAGAATATTTTTGAGATTTTTGGTAATACAGATGAGATGAGGGGACATCAAATTGAAAATGAATTGATCTCCCTGAGTCCCAATAGCTTTGAATCCCTGCAACTCTATTTTTCCAAGTTCAAAACACTTGTTTTGCAGCTAAAACAATGTGGGATCGAAAAGAAGGATGAGCAACTAGTTTTTTCCATACTCTCGAAGCTTGGCCCTTACTATTCAGTGTTTGTTTCGACCTTCTATGCCACAAAGTTGAAAGCTCGAGCTTGGAAAATGCCTAGCCTTGCAGATTTCATGGAATCTCTCACACAAGAACAAGATAAATTGGTGATGATGGGCACCATAAAACCTTCCAAATACCAAGCTCTAGTTGCTGGAGATTTGAGGGTGGATTCAAAAGGCAAGAACAAAGCTAAGAAGCCACCTGAGCAAAAGAGAGACAAGAACAAGTCTCTAGAGGAGCCTCAAGGTTCCAAGAAGAAGAAGAACAAAGGAGAAATGAGCAAGTGTGCATACTGCAATAAGGGCAATCATCTTGAAAGCTTCTGCATGAAGAAGAAAATAGACATGCTGACCCAACTCCTAGAGAATAATGGCATCTTCCTTCCAGACAGCTCAAAGAAGAGGGAAGGAGGATCAAATTTAGAAGACAGAGAGAGAGTTCATGCATTGGTTGCTGGCACATCAAGCTCACCTAGTTTCATCATTGATTCTGGAGCTTCAAGACATATGGTTTTGACCAAGGAGTCATTCACCTCACTTGACATGTTGAAAGGTCCACAAATTGTATTGGGAGATGACTCTCTCACTGAAAGTTTGGGCAAAGGGAGGATTGATCTTGACCATGGTAAGTTCAACAATGTATTGTATGTTCCAGGTCTTGCCTCTAACCTCTTATCAGTGTATCAGATGACCCACACAGGGTCTCCAAAGAAGGTCATATTCTCCCCTGATGAATTTGAGATCATAGGGATCTCAAGTGGTAAAGTCATTGCAAAAGGATTTGCAAATCACACTTCGAAGGTATACATGTTCTCACACTTCCTACCCTACTCAAACCCCTCTGCTCTTCTGATTCATGCTAATGAGGCAAGTAAGCTTTGGCATGAAATATTTGGCCACCTTAATTACAAGTATCTTTCTAATCTTAGTGAAAAATAAATGGTCATAGGGTTACCAAAAATTAAGTTTTCCAAAGGAGTCTGTCAAGGTTGCATCTTAGGAAAACACCCAGAGCATAAATTTGAGAAAGCTAGTCATGAGAGAACCTCTGCACCTCTTGAGTTGATCCACAGTGATGTTGCTGGCCCATTTCCTCATATGTCAATGAGTCAAGCCAAATATGCATTGACATTCATAGATGACTTTTCCAGGTATTGCTGGGTTTACTTCCTGAAACACAAGTCTGAAGTTTTTGGCCTCTTCAAAGTCTTTAAGGCTTTGGTTGAAAACCAGTCTGGGAGGAAACTCAAGGTCCTCAGATATAACAATGGTGGTGAGTATGTCAAGTCTGAGTTCATTCAATATTGTGCAGATGCAGGTATTTAGATGCAGCATTCTATCCCTTACACACCACAACAGAATGGTGTTGCTGAGAGGAAGAACAGACCACTGAAAGAGATGGCAACCTGCATGATGGAGGCTAATACTTTGCCACCAAAGTTTTGGGTCAAAGCTATAAACTGTGCAGACTATATATAGAATATGGTGCCTCATAAACAGATTGATGGTATGACTCATTTTGAAGCATGGAGTGGGCACAAGCCAGATGTGACCCATTTCAGGATTTTTGGCTCAAGGGCTTGGGCTAGAATTCCAATAGAAAAGAGGAAGGCTTTGCAGCCCCAAAGCCAAGAGTATATATTTTTTGGGTACTCTGAATATTCAAAAGGGTACAAGCTAATCAATTTGAGCACAAACAAGGCCTTCATTGAAAGGTGTGTTCAATTTCAAGAAGAGCCCCTAGCAGCAGTGGAAGTTGGAGAATCCTCTTCACCACCAAAACCTCTGAATGTAAGTGAAGAGATAGTTGAACATGCTGATTCTAATATGTCTGATAATGATGATTTAATTTCATATCCTAACATTCCTACAAGACCAAAATGGGCAGCAAAGACCATTCATGCAGCTAAAGAACTAGCTGGAAATCCTAATGGTCCTAGGAGGACTAGATCTCAGTTTGAGAGTGCTCTGTGCATGAAAGATCCTATGTTTGCAGAGAAATGCTATCTGATGGTTGAATCAGACCCACAAACATATGAATATGCAGCAAGTGATCCAAGATGGCAAAAATCCATAAAAGAAGAGTTCAGCTCACTCCAGAAGAACAACACTTGGGAGCTGGTTGATCTTCCCCCAGGGAGGAAGCTAGTTCAGTGTAAGTGGGTGTACAAAACCAAATTTTCTGCTGATGGTTCACCTCTAAAGTACAAGGCCATATTGGTAGCTAAGGGCTACTCACAGGTACATGGAATAGACTACAATGAGACCTTTGCACCAGTGGCAAAGATGGACTCCATCAGGCTAGCCTTAGCCATTGCATCTTCAAAGCAATGGGAGGTACACCACATGGATGTGAAGTGTGCTTTCCTGAATGGAGATCTCACTGAAGATATTTACATGCAGCAGCATCAAGGATTTTCTACTAATCCATCTCTTGTGTGCAGGCTAAAGAAGTCATTGTATGGGCTTAAGCAAGCCCCCAGGGCTTGGTATGCCAAGATTGATAGCTTTCTGCTATCACTGAATTTTGTTCGATGCAAGTCAGATACAAATGTCTATTTGAAGCTGATTCATGGTTCATTAATGATCATTGTTTTGTATGTTGATGACCTTCTCATTACAAGAAGCTTAAAGGATGAAATTGCCTCCTTGAAGGATGCAATGAACCATGCCTTCTCAATGACTGATTTGGGCTTATTGAGCCAATTATTGGGGCTCGATATTGCTCAAACCAAAGAAGGAATCAAAGTACATCATTCCAAGTATGTCTTGGATTTTCTAAACAAATTCAATATGAATTATTTCAAGCCAAGCAAGACTCCTTTCCTTTCAGGAGTTAAGCTTGAAGAAGCTGATTCTTCACCTATGGTAAACAAGACATTGTATAGGAAATTGATTGGATGTTTGTTGTATCTTACACATAATAGACCTGATATTTCTTATGCAGTAAGTGTGGCTTCAAGATACATGGATCAGCCTCATGAGATCCATTGGAGAGAAGCCAAAAGGATCCTTAACTTTGTTCAGGGAACAAGGTCTCATGGGATCTTTTACAAAGCTAAATCTGATCTTGAATTGATTGGGTTTACTGACAGTGATTGGGAAGGTGACAACACAGATTGAAAGTCAACATCAGGATATGTGTTCATGCTTGTTGAAGGGCCAATCAGCTGGTCAAGCAAGAAACAGAGTGCCATTGCACTCTCATCTACAAAAGCAGAGTACAGAGGAGTTGTAAATGCAGCAACTCAATGTTTATGGTTGCAGGGGTTACTTGGTGAGTGTGGCTTTGAATCAGAATACTAAACTACTATCTATTGTGATAATCATAGTACCATTCGAATCTACAATGATCCATCGGAAACAAATAACCAAACACATTGAGATCCATATGCACTACATCAGACAACTTGTGCATGATGGCACCATTCACGTACTCTTCTGTTCATCTTCAGAACAAGTAGCAGATATCTTCACCAATTTTTTTTGTGACAAGATATTTAGCAATATCAAATCACTGTCGGAGATTGTTGATCATGCTGTGAAGCATGAGTGATGACAAGATTTCCAAATTTTGTTTTACTGTCCATGTTTAAGGGAGGATTTTTCCCACTGGGTTTTTGCCTCTTTCCTTGGTTAAATGGACATGCAATATGTAAAGGGTGACTAATCCTTGTTTCTAGGCCCTATAATTTTCTGATATTTTACTCATAAGTCAGGCTTAAGGGGGGGTGTTAGAATAATCAACCCATAGTTAGCTACCTTAGACATTAATTAATCCAATTTTTGTCTTATTTGCCTAGTTTCCATATTCCACCTTATGCAAGTTGTCCTCCACACATCCATAGTGGTCAAACTTGCTAAATTTGAGTCATGGAGTGCTTGAGAAATCACTTGGAATCAAATATGCTTTATTCCTGGCCTCCCTAGTGCATGTCTGCTTTTTCTTCTTTATTGCCTGCTTTTTCTGAGTTTTAAGGAAATTGGGAAAGTTTGACTAGGTGAAGTTATCTTGTTTTTTGTCCTCATCATCCTCCACCCTTTTCTCCTAATAAAAGAATGTATGAGTTTTCCTTCCATCACCTATTAGCTTGCCTAATTTATTTTGTCAATTCATGAGCTCCTAGACAGTTTTGGAAACTGCTTTATGCACCTATGGGGGATTTGCTTAGATTTAGTAAGCCTGCTTTTGACCAACTTCGAATGGCATCTTCATGCATTCAAATATCTCATGTAATTATTTATTGTGGTAGCCTATGACTTCATAGGGTTGGCTATTGTACACTTATTCAATACAAATTAGTGTTCTGCTCCATATTCAGTCTCCTTTGTGAGTAATTTGCATGTGTAATTGGCAATTTTTGTGAGTGTAATTGTTCTAACACCTGGCTTCAATTTCCACACCCCTCAACAACCATAGGTTTCTATGTATATTCTGTATTTCTTTTCTACAATTAAATAGTTTATTTTTTTCAGTATCTGTATTCAACTTGGTTTCGTGTAGATGTTGTTTTATTTCCTGTAATTTATTTCCTATTGCTAATACAATTTACAATTCCAAAATCTACAATGACTAGTCATGCATAGTTTCTCCTAGTTTTCTTTCAGTCTTTTCATTTTTAACTAGATAAAGTTAACTAGTTAATGTTTCAAGTTCAGTCTGTAGTTAGAGTTAGTTTTGATTATTCTCCTGTAGCTATAGATTAGTTTCACTTACATTTCAGCCTTGTTTTATTATGCAATAGGATAGTTTATTTCTATAGATAATGATTATTATAAGTTGCTTCTTTTTATTCCAGCTTTAAACAGTCTATTTACTACTTTCCTTGCACTGAAGGTTGATATACATAAACTAGATGGTGTTAGATCATTTAGTCTTCTTATTCTCTTAGTTTATATCATTTTCTGTCATCCGGATTGTCATTCGGACTGTCTTTCAGAGTGTCATCCGTATTGTCATACGGACTTTAATATTTTCTGCATTGTTTTTATGCTTATTTAGGATTCAATTTCTTGGATTTTCGAATTGTAATATTTCTTGTAATTGATCAGCATTTATATATATAATTAGGACCTTGTTCTACACCATATAGAGTTCAATTAAGGCTTCATATTCATCCTTATTTTTTGTTCGTTTCTTTAACTTTTCCTTAGTTTACTTCTTAGATTATGTTTCTGTAATTGATCTTTTATATCTGATTTTTGAACTTGTTATTAATCTAGAACTTGTCAATTTCATCCTTAACTTAGTTTACTTCATTTTTATTAAGTAATTTCATTCTCCAAAGCACATTAGTTTTTATGGTTTCTTAGTTAAAGCATAGGATTTGCTTTTCTTTCCATTCACATAGTTAATGAAGATGTTCATAGGATGGGACTTGTTACAGAAATAAAATATATTTATTAAGTTTTCTACTTGCTTCTAGATTACATTTATTTCCAAGTCACTTGCATATGCTTAGATTTCCTTAAATTTGTTTCATCCTTTACCTTTGTAGGATAACATATCTCTAACTTCAAAGTAGTCATTAGAAATACCCGTTCTTGGTTTCTTATGTAATAGATCAATTAATAATAACATCTCATTTCAAATCAATCTTAAGTAGCACAACTAGAGTCATTTACTTATGAATAAAGGATAGATTACAATGTTTACAATCACTTGTAATTGGAAACTTTTTATATTACATCTCTTTGTAGAGGTTAAATTATACTTACTTCCGTTCAGCATCCTTGTTACCTTTGAAAGTCATTTCAATACACCTTCTCCAGTTCCTGTCACATTTAATACATATCCTCAGAATCCTCAAGGGGAATGGAATTAAATAATTTAGCTTAGTTTTGAGTATTTGTTAAATGCATGTATAATTTAACTATTGAATTTCTTAGGTATATTAAGTAGTTGTAATCTTGCCTCAGATATTATAATTTCTTATCTTCATATAGTTAGTTATAAGTTGACTCATTTCATTGATAGGGTTCTAAACTTGTTCATAGACTTTCTAATTCCTAGATTAGAAGCTAAATAATTGGTTTCACTTTAAAGAGTAGTTTACTTTCGATCAATTATTGTTTCTTAGAATTGTATTGTTTATATCTTTTCGGTTATTTTTCATAGAGTAGAGTAGTATAGATTGATACTACTCTGATCTATTGGTTCTGGTCAAGTCTAATTAAGTTAGTAGTTGTATTTCTGAAGTTTGACTTGGTTTTTCATTTTGAAATATCTTTCGATATTTTCATTATTAACATATTTCTACGATATCCTAGGTACCCTTCTACCTTAGCAAATATTTTTTGTCAACTCTAAGTTTACAAACCATGATAAATTAAATATTTGGTGAATTCATTAAGATAGTAAAACACCCAACACATACTGTGGAAATGGCTATCATCCTGAGAGCTCTTGTATGAAAAAGCAAATTGACATGTTGACCCAACTCCTAGAGAAGAAAAACATCTCCCTTCTTGAATGCAAAAGAAAGAGGGAAGGGGAATCAAATTTACATGAAAAGGAGAGAATACATGCCTTGGTTGTCAGCACTTCAAGATCATCCACCTTCATCATTGATTTTGGAGCTTCGAGACACATGGTTTTGACAAGAGAGACTTTCTCCTCTCTTGATTTTTCAAAAGGTCCAAAATGTTTTTGGGTAGATGACTCTATTACTAATAGTTTGGGGAAGGGTAGGATTGATCTTGAACATGGTTTCTTCAATGATGTGTTGTATGTCCCAGGTATTGTTTCTAAGCTCTTGTGAGTGTATCAGATGACCCACACTGGGTCTCCTAATAAATTCATCTTCTCTCCCAATGAAGTTGAAATCACATAGATTTTGAATGGTAAAGGCATAGAAAAAAGTGTTGTGGATCACAGTTCAAAGGTATACAAGTTTTCCCATTTCCTACCTTTCTCAAACCCCTTGACTCTTCTCACTCATGCTAATGAAGAAAGAAATATTTGGCATGAGAAATTTGGCCATCTTAACTACAAGTATATTTAATATTTGAGTGTCAAAGAAATGGTCATAGGGTTACCAAAGATCAAGTTTTTTGAGGGATTGCCAAGGTTGCATCCTAGGGAAACACCCAGAGCACAAGTATGAGAAAGCTAGTCATGACAAAACATCTACACCCCTTGATTCAATCCACAATGACATTGCTGGTCCATTCCCTCGTATGTCCATGAGTCAAGACAAATATGCACTAACCTTCATAAATTACTTTTCTAAGTATTGTTGGGTCTACTTCCTAAAGCATAAGTATGAATTTTTTTATCTCTTCAAGGTCTTTCGAGCCTTGGTTGAGAACCAGTCTAGGAGGAATATCAAGATCCTCAGATATGATAATTATGGAGAGTATGTCAAGTCTTATTTCATCCATTATTATGAAGTTGCAGGTATCCATATTCAACATTCTATTCCCTACACACCTCAACAAAATGGTGTTTCTAAGAGGAAGAATAGATCACTCAAGGAGATGGAAACTTGCATGATGGAGTCTAAATATTTTCCACCAAAGTTTTGGGCTGAAGCTATAAACTATTCATCCTGTATACATAATATGGTTCCACACAAGAAACTTGATGGAATCACTCCTTTCTAATATTAGAGTGGGCACAAGCCAAGTGATCCATTTCAGGATATTTGGCTCAAAGGCTTGGGCTAGAATTCCAACTGAAAAGAGGAAGGATTCGAAACCCCAAAGATAAGAGTGCCTACTTGTTGGGTATTATGAATATTCAAAAGGGTACAAGCTGATAAACTTGAGAACTTAAAAGGATTCCATTGAAAGGAGTGTTCAGTTTGAAGAAGAGCCTTTAGCGGTAGTTGAAGTTGGAGATTCATATACATCACCACAACCATCGATTGTAAGTGATGAGACTAATGAGTTTGCTTATTATGATATGTATAATAATTATGATTTAATTATAGATCCTAATAGTCCTACAATACCAAAATGGGCATCAAATACCATTCATGCATCTCGAGAACTAGCTGGGAATCCTAGTGACACTAGGAGGACTAGATCTCAATTTGAGAGTGCCCTTTGTGTGAAAGATCCACTATTTGCTAAGAAATTCTATTGGATGGTTGAATATGACCCTTAGACATATTAATATGCATCATATGATCCAATATTTCAAACATCCATGAAATAAAAATACAGATCGCTCCAAAAGAATGACACATGGGAACTAGTTGATCTTCCCTCAAGGAGAAAGCTAGTAAAGTGTAAGTGGGTTTATAAAACCAAATTTGTTGCTGATGGTTCACATTTGAAATATAAGGAAATATTGGCAGCTAATAGATACTCACAAGTTCAAGGTATTGATTAAAATGATACCTTTGCACCAGTGGCAAACATGGACTCCATAAGGCTAGATTTGGCCATTGCAACTTCAAGGCAATGGGAGGTGCAACACATGGATGTGAAGTGTGCCTTTATACATGGAGATATGAATTAAGAGATTGAAATGTAGAAAATATAAGGTTTTTTATGTAATCCATCTTTAGTGTGCAAGTTAAGAAATCATTGTATGCGCTAAAGCAAGCCCCCGAGGCTTGGTATGCCAAGATTGATGGCTTTCTGTTGTCACGGAATTTTGTTCGATGCAAGTCTGATACAAATGTCTATTTGAAGCTGATACATGGTTCTTTAATGATTATTGTTTTGTGTGTGGATTATATATTTATAACAGGAAGTTCAAAGAAAGAGATTTCCTCCTTGAAGGATGCAATGAACCATGCCTTTTCTATGACAAATTTGGGATTGTTGAGTCAATTATTGGGTCTCAAAATTTATCAAACCCAACATGGAATTAAATTTCATCAGTCCAAGTATGCTTCATATATTCTCGACAAGTTCAACATGAAGGATTGCAAGCCAATCAAGACTCCATTGATTTCTAGATTTAAGCTTGAAGAAGCAAGTTATTCTCCTATGGTAAATAATACACTCTATAGGAAGTTGATTGGGTGTTTGATTTATCTTAGACCTAATCGACCTTACATACCTTATGCAATTAGTGTGGCTTCTAGACACATGGATCAGCCTCATGAAATCCATTGAAAAGAAGCTAACATAATTCTTAATTTTGTTCAAGGAACAAGAACTCATGGTATTTTTTATGCAGCAAAATCTAACTTAGAATTAGTTGGATTTACTGACAGTGATTCGACAGGTGACAACACAGATCGAAAGTATACTTCAGCATTTGTGTTCATTCTTGCATATGGACCAATTAGATCGTCAAGTAAGAAGTAGAGTGCCATAGAACTCTCATCTACATAGGGAGAGTATAGAGGAGCTGTGAATGCAACTACTCATTTTTTGTGGTTGCAGAGGATACTTGGAGAATGTGGGATCAAATTAGAGATTTCCACTGTCATATATTGTGATAATCAAACCACCATTAAAATCTCTACTAATCCAGTTCAAAAACAATGAAACAATCACATTGAGATCCATATGCACTATATCAGGGAGCTTGTGCATGATGGTACCATTGCTCTACTCTACTACGCATCTTCAGAGCAAGTAGCAGACATATTCACCAAGGTGTTTTGTGAGAAGACCTTTAGTAATCTCAAATCATTGCTAGGGATTGTTAGTCATGTGGTGAAGAATGATTGATAACAATATTTCCAAAAAAAAAGTGTGTCCATGTTTAAGGGAGGATTTTCCCACTGGTTTTTGCCTCTTTCCTTGGTTATATGGACAAGCAGTATGTAAAGGCTGACTAAGCCTTGATTCTAGGCCCTATATTTTTTCTGATATTTTACATAAAGTCAGACTTAATGGGGGGTGTTATAATAATCAAACCCATAGTTTCCCATATTTGACATTAACTAATCATTTTTGTGTTATTCCTAGATTCCTAGATTCCTTACTATGTTAGTTGTTATCCACTTGCACCTAGAAGCAAACAAATGCTAAAAATGGATTAAGGAGCTCTTTAAAAACATCTTGGGAATATTATGACAACTATGCAGTCATTCCAGAATAGCAAAAGCAAAGTTCTTTCTTTTTCTGAAAGTTACCTTTCTTTTAGCAGTTTTAAGGCAAAAGGGAAAAGCTAGTCTAGGAGTATCTATCTTGTTTTCTTCCTTAACCATCCTCCTTATTTTTCTCCATAAAAAATCATGGATATGATATCTTTCCATCACTTATCAGCTGTTACAGCTGACTCATCCAATTCATGAGCATCTTGACGGCTTAGGAAAGTGATTTATGCACCTACGGGGGATTTTGACTAGTTTAGTAAGCCTGCTTTTTGTCCAATTCGAATAGCATCCTTATGATTTTGAATATATTATGTAATTATTTATTTGGAAAGCCTATTACTTTATGAGGTTGGTTTATGTATACTTAATCATTATAGGATTTTTTTATGCTTCATATTCAGTCTCCTTTTGTGGAATTTTGCATGTTTAACTAGTAATTCTGTGAGTGTACGTGATTTACAAGTTAGGATTAATTTCCACATAAATGTTGAAAATAAAATCAAGGGAACCATGGGGAAATCAGTTTTATTTTGTGCCTGTGCGGATACCATTTTGAAGCGTAAAGATGGTGAATCCTCTAGAGTTCGTTAAAAGGGAAAAAGTTATCTTAGATAGGAAAAAAAATATTTCAGGCTCCATCAGGGGCAGATTTCTGAGATTTGTCACTAGGTTAAAAGGATCGTAGGTATGAAAATTTCTAAAACTCTTTTCATAATAAAAATTATCATTACCGTTGCTTCATAATTTTCTTATTAATTCCTTGTAAACTCCATCGGTACCAGAATTTTCGAACTAAGTCCACAATGTTATAGCCATCTCAACCATGCAGATATAAAAAATGGTTTAAATAAGAAAACAAAAAAAAACCAAAAAGGTCAGGTCCAGACACTTACATATGAAATAACAACGCACCTAGGAAAACCTAGGAAAGCCAACTCACAATCCTCAAATTTTAAACAAGCAGAGCACCCACAATGACCAATTAACTAAAATTTGCTTGTCCCCTTTCCCATTTAAAACGATCATGAGTGGAATCCCAAATAGGAGAATTAAAAATGGTCATGAACCCTTATCATGAAAAACCTTTCTAAGCCCAAAGAGGAGCGTTAAAAATGACTCTGAACCCGAATCATGAAAAACCTTCGAGAAACACAAACAACCTAATTCAACATAGTTAAACTTTTACTAGGCCCTCAAAACCTTGTCGCGTGGATAAGTAAATGTTTTCATTGACAATAAGAATGTGTACATATCATATATTCAAAAGAACCATATAGAAGCAACACTTCTCTCGCAAGCAACAACAAAAATGATAGCATAGATCCCTCAATGCAAATGTTGGTGGCACTTCACATACCGAGAAATGTAGGTCTTCATGCGACACTCAATTTAATATCTTGACACTTTTCCCAATTTCATATGCTTGGCCATAATGTCTCAATATATTTTATTTATCTTATATCAGATTATTAATTGCCATGGATATCCAAGTGTTATGTGCACCATGGTTGTCTAATCCGTGGGATCCAAAATATGGAATATATATTAAAAGATGTATTGTTTATGAGGAGCATTATAGCATTGTTGTTATCATCCATGCCACTAGGTCGTGGGGCATAGGAACCCAAGGAAACATCGTCTCCTCCATCCAATAATAAGCTTAAAAATAGTCATTTAAGAAACTAAAAAAATTAAAACATATGTTTTTTTTTTAATTACTACAAATTGCTCCAAATAATGGCCCTAAGTGATTCATATATATCCCCTTGTCGGGGAAATAATAATATTGTCTAAATAAATTAAAAAGGAAAAAAACCAATGATGTATAACTTCAATAAAGTTTCGGTATGTAAATGATGCCTTACCTTAATGAAGTTTTGGGAGAGCTCTAACACATTTCCTAATATTGGGTCATGCTAAACTATTTATTCATCATTGCGTCGAGGCACTCTACATCCCAGTATGAGGGATATCTTGTAACGTTTGTGGATGTAATGTTTGTCCATATTATGTCAGTCAAAAATAATATTGTCGATTAAGAGGGAGATGTTGTAACCTTTGTGGAGATCTTGTAACGTTTGTCTATATTATGTCGGTTATTAATATGAGGGAGATCTTGTAAAGTTTGTCTAATCTTGTCGGCCATTAATAAAATAAAAGAAATTCTATTTTCATTCAATAGCTATATAAACACCATTAAAATTAATCAAATCCAGAATCTACCGCAAAGAAAATAAAACCAAGGAAGAGGAAATCTAAACAGGTAATCTCCTCGCCATTCACCATCTCCAGCTCCAGGATTAATTGAAAATGGCCGCGTGGACTCTCATCTCTGCATTTAGTAGGTTTTTCCAATAACAACATATAAAAAAATTATTTTGTTTTTGGAATTTTACCATTAACAAGTTCATATTCTTTATGGTCTCCTGTGAAATAAGTTATCTTCTTTTTTCTAGGAGAAAAGGTGTATCCGATTTCCTTGCAAGCATTGGCAAGCCTCTCAAATGTGTTCCTGATCTGCATAAAAAGTGGAGATTGAGTTATCTTCTTACCCATCAAAACAATTATGTAAAAAACAACGCATTGAAAGGGGAGCAAACATGGATTTTATTTTCTGTGATTCGGAATTAAATATATCACAAGGGGATGTGCCAATATCCCTGCAAATTAGAGAGTTGCCATAGGTGGAAATTTTTGGAAATATGCAATGAAGCAGGGAATCTATTGGTATAATAATAATAATAATAAGAGCTCGTACAATATAGACGGTTGCTCCACGTGATGTTGGGTTGTTGTCTGGTTTTGAATTCAATGTTCATATCGCATGCAACCAGTGAGATATGGGAGCAATTTTTGTTTTGTGGAGTGTTTTAATCATATAAGGTGGTGCAGTCAACCTAAATGTCCCTGTCTAATGTTATATTTGAACATTATCTTACATTCTTTATATAGGGTAAGATGTCGCTGGAGTTGACAAATTGTTTTAGGTCAAAGTTTAATGACATAAACACAACAAAATGATTGTTTTAAGTTATGTATACATTATGTTTGGTTTAGTGTATTCACGGGGTCTTCACTTAATGAAACCATGCCATAGCATGTTCGTTTGTGGCATATGAAACAATACCCCTATTTTCAAAAAATATTGAAAAATACCTTCCAAAATCATTTTTTTAACCCCCTCCCAATATGCCTTCCCAATTTAAAAAAAAAACTCTATTTTCACTGTATATTGCATGTATCAATTTTTTCATTTACATTTTTATACCCCTTTATATTTCTACCTAGTATATTGACATGATACTCAACATTCATTCTTTTCCCTCACCATGCAAAATAATTATTCATAAGTGTGTAAAGTTTCTTAACAATGAACTAAGGCTACTCCCTCTATGGTATTTCTCCTCTTTGTTCAATAAAATAAACTTTATGACCCCCCCCACACAAAGATATGCACTCCTCTCCTTGATCTATGGGATATGAGACCTTCTCAAGAGACTAGCCACCCCTTGTTGAAATACCTAGCACATGATACTGATGGAAACAAGGAGAACAAGAGAAGAAAATAATAATCCTCCTCATTTATGATGATGCACTTCGAGTGGACATGGATGGACCATGAAGACTATGAGTAACTGACCCATATTTGCCTCTCATTTTTTGGGTATAATCCACTATGGCCTTTGCCATAGGGTGTTCACTATTAGCTTGCATGATAGTATGTTAGTAGAAATTTTGAGTTCCTTACTTCTTCTACAACAAAACCTTACTATTTAGTATTTTTCTTTGACCATAAGATGAATGGATTGCGATCAATCCTCTCTAAGTTGCATTTAGAAAAATCAAACAAGCTTAGACAAGTGTAAGCCTTATATTAGTTGTGTGACCATCCACATGAAATAGTATTATAGTGACATTCTTAAAAAAATGGATTCTCAACACAAGCCTAAACTTTAATTCATTTCTTTATTCAACAGAGTACGGAGATCACATACCTCGGACATTGTGGAACAACCTAAAGACCATCCTAGGCCTGTCACCTGAAACCTTGCAGTTTTGCTTCCAGTCACCCTAAAGCCTAATGATTACCTAGAAGGCTGATTTCTATCACCCATTTTTACCATGCCTGAGCTCCTTGGTAATCTAGTTTGTGTAACAGATGTCAAACAATGTGTTTAGCTAACAATATTTTTCACTAAATCACACATTATATATTTTTTATTTACACATTTAAAAATAATAATGTAAGCTTAATAATCTCAATGCTGCTATATGATTACTTTTAGTAAGATTTTAAACTGCTTCTGATTCACTAAGAGCTTAGCTTTCTAGAATGTAAGGAAACATGTATGGAAGTCTGCCCCATAGGGACCACCTGTAGGTTATTTCAAGTGGCGTGTAGGGATGGAATTTTACCCATAATTCCTACAATTTAACGGGAAAATTGCCTATCACTAGGTATTCTTCTCATCAAATATAGTCAAAAGATCCAAAAGGATGTCATCGTTCTTCTTTAAAATCCTTAAAATAATAGGTTATAGAGTTGTCAAAACCTTTAACAAGTGATGAGTTAAATTCCATTTGCTGATAGCAGCTACTGATGGGTGTTCTCACTGCAATTTGACAACACAATTTGACAACGAAGCTATGACAGGTTTTTCTATTTTAAGAATTTAATCAAAACATCATTTTTTTTATACTAAGAATTTTACTTATCAACAGCTTTGGACCACTACACCCCAAAGTCACATAGGAAGTGTTTTCTCCCTTTTAAACGGAGCCTTTTATCCATTCTTTTTAGGAAACATGAAAAATTGTAAGTAAGATTATCAGGCCATTGCCATTTATAAATTTCCAAGAAAAGCAAGCTCCTAAATCATTTCAGACCCTCCTTCATAGTGGTACTCTAGTGCTTCTTACATAATGTTTATTATCTAAAATCGGTTTACAGTGAAATAACAGTATTACAAAATGTTTATTATCTAAAATCTGTTTCGAGAGAAATAACAGTATCTCTGTGAACAATATCCGAGCAGATTTCTACTTCTGTCAAATGGCTTTGACTTTTTTGATTTTTTATATGTGAAGTCTAACAGTCGAAGTTAAATTGTAGTTAGTTTAAGAGAAATAATTTGAAATCATACTCCAACAGTAAAGGGCCATTTAACTATTAAAAGAATTATGTGGAGTGGACAAGATTCATCATGCTGGAACCTCTAAATTCACTATAATTAGTACACAGGGTTTATCCTCAGGGAATTCATGGCTCAATCTCTCAACTCACATGTAACATAACGAATCTATAAGTATAGAAAAAAATTCTAACTGCTTAATATTTTTTACAGCACAAACCAAGCCATTCATACATAAGTGTAGAGCAACAGGAAAAAACTATATTTAAAGCTCATAAACAAATATTTGTGAACCTCCTATGAACACTGTAAGTAATGTGGTAAAGACAAACAACTTCTGTGGAGAATTTACTATGACAAAATTACAAAACAAAATCCATGAGACCTTTGCAACCCATGATATAGTATCAAGGAGTAAGAACCAATATTGCTCCAGGTCATTAGTGGCCATTTCCAGGCTCAACTATGAACCCCGCACCATGTAACATTTGGTTTTAAACTTTTAAAATATCTCTTAACCAAGCTATCAAAATGACAGACAGAAGGCTCAACTATGAACCCTGCACCATTTAGGATTTGGTGTTAAAATTTTAAAATCTAGGCATTCTTATGTAAAAGAGAGCAATCAGGCCTCGAAATTTTGTAGGCATAAAAAGCTCTACATTGCATATATTTTCTATATGGAAGTTTATTGAATTTTGCTTGACCGTGAGAGTTATGTTAACACAATTGAGTAGTATCATTTTGAAATCGCAACAACCATATCCACAATTTAAGTGACTACATTTCTTCTATATACAATGACTTGCAGGCACACGTGCATAGAATGCATCTACAAAATGCTGTAAATGGAATTTGCTGCTGACTTTGCTGGGCCTAGACAGTGGTAAACTAATGATGTGGTAGAAGAATCCTTTGATGACAAAGACGTGGATGTTAAAAGGAAGTGTACAAGATTAGCAGTGCTAATGAAGATAATATGACCATTATCAAAATTTGGTTTTTACAATCAACTGTGACAAGATCAAACCTTGCAATCAACTGTATTCTATATGGAAATAAGGAGTTCAATAACTGGAATATTTAGGTATTATTGTCAAGAAGCAACAATTGTCTAAATAATTTCAACATTAGAATATTGATTCATTACTGGAAGAGAATGAAATGACTACATGAAACAAGATTTGGTACTACTGAAATCAAAGAGACATAACTACAGGAACTCAAAGTTTTGCTAATCGCATAGTGTGGATAAGACTCACTCTAACTACCAAAATATGCTACTCAGTGTTTCCTTTGCAATATCTGTCCGACTAACACTAGGATTATAAACAAGGCCTAGACCATGCCAAGAACCAATATAGTTTGTATGTGGACCAAGATCGCTCAAAGACCATTCCTATAATCCATAAACTCAGCACTTTGACCAAAATTTCACTAGAGGCTAGCACTTGAGCGGTGACACTTGGAGATGATCCAATGGATGAGATCCATGTCAATCCATGGGCACAAAAAACCAACATGCCTGATTTCCAACAAGAGGAGCACAACTATGTTAATGTATGAGGATGAGTATCGAAACTGAATAGGGTTACCAGAACTGCTCTGCTTCAATATTAAATAGGAACTCCATAACCAAGCACCTTTCAAACTGCCACGAGACATCATGAACATGTCAAACTCTTCACACCGACTATACAGCTTGATTAACCATCACACCTTGATCATATGATTGTTTTCATACTACACAAACAACTTGTCATCAATGACACTATGTCAAACAATCTTCCGTTACGAGGTTGACATCAATGACACTATGTCAAACAATCTTTCGTTACGAGGTTGACATCAATGAAACTATAAATTTATCCATGTCCCACAAGTGACCACAAACATATCAATGGGACTGCTAAGTGTTAATTTTTCTAATACCGTTCACCTAGATAATGATTTCCTAGTGATTTCCTTCAAGAATTAAATCACAACTAATTAAATAATTTAAACTGACTAGAATTTGTTAACAGATATAAAAAAACAGACCTTCTCAATAACACATACAAAAAATTTATGCTCTTCAAATCTGTTTTTTATTAAAATAATATACAAGCATGTAAGGGCTCCCTTACTGGGAAAATGGCCCAATGAAGAAAATACAATCTACAGTAAATATAGCAAATTTATCCCCTTGAGAAAATCTTCTTGCTGCAAATTTGCCCCCAAAAAAACCCCTGCACCTGTTGCTGCCCTGTACGGCCTATAGAAAATGGCCTAAGGCTTGTTGTACGACCAGCCTTGTACGACTGTCCCTACTAGTCTGAAACCTCCACCAAGTTGGCACAGCATCCTGCAACAATTTCTTGGTCGTTTTACTCTTCTTCCTGCCAAATCGGGATATTAAAAGTCCTTCTCTACTCTTAGGAATGAATCACTTACTCAATGCTTGTGTGTTAGTGGAATTTGTCTTCTCCTCTCACCTTGGCTTCCTCTATTTTCAAGATTTGTCAACATTTACAAATGAAGATCACAAGACTAAGGTTTTTGTTTTAGAGGAGAAGAAGAGGGCCTTATAGGATGAAAAAAGAGGCAGCTTGGTAGTTATAAAAGTCAAGCACTTTGGCTGAAAAATGGCGATGATAATACCAAATGTTTCCATCAATTTGCAAATTATAGAGAAATATAAATACTATTTGGAAGTTACAGGGTCCAGGTGGTTCTATGGCGACCTCTTTTGAGGACCTATCTAGGGTTGGGGTTTCCCATTTCAATGGTCTCTATAAGGAACATAATAAATCTACAATAGCAGAAGTTGTAAAATGGCAACTCTATTCCCTAGTTTTGTCTCTAAGGAGGACATTGTAACTTTGTTGGAGAAGGTACCAAAAGGTGAGCTTCAGGAGATTTTGCATTCTTTAAAAAAGACAAAAACCCCAGCCTAGATGGATGGCCAATAGAGTTTTTCTAAGATTTTATGAGGTGTTGGTAGGAAAATCTCTTAAGGGTTCTTAAGGAATCTGGGATTTCTACTAAGATGCTGACAGCTTTCATGTCCACTTCTATAGCCCTCGTCCCTAAGTTTGATAATCCTATTAGTTCTGAAGAGTTCAAGCCAATTTCATTATGTAACTATATCTATAAAGTTAGTTCAAAAGTAATTGCTAAATGGATAAAGGCTCTACCATCTAGGTCCATTCTCCAAGAATAGTTTAAATAGTCCACTGGATGGTATATTCATAAGGTTGTAGGGGTGGCTCAGGAAGATTTTCATTCAATTGAGGTAAAGACGTTATGTGCTATGGTGATAAAATTTTACCTGTCTAAACCATATGATAGGGTCAACTGGCTCTATTTGAGGTTGTTGCTCATTTACTGGGGGTTTGATATACACTTTGTTAATTGGGTTATGAATTTCATTTCAATGATTTCTTTTGTTCTGTTGAAAAATATTCAAGCCTGTTAGGGGTTTGAGGTAGGGCTGCCCTCTTTCCTTTTTCTTGTTCTTGTTGGTAGCAGAAGGGCTTAACAAAGCTCTTTTAGAGGCCCAAAAATTGGGGGATTTTAGAGGTATAAAGGTGGGAACCAAATTATTTTTGTCTCATCTTTTGTGTGTGGATGATATTCTTCTATTTTGCGATGGTTTGCACAAAGATGCTAAAAATTTAAGAGAAGTACTGGACCTATATTGTCTGGCTAATGGAATGCAAATCAATGTAGGAAAGTCCTTTATGGGGGTTGGAAAAGAAAACAAAGTTCTATTTATGCAATTTTTTCTTTTTCTCAAGTTGAATGTCACGAGGGCATTAAATATTAGGGGTTCTCCTAGTCACCTCCTAGTGCATAATTAAGGTTGTAAAAGGTGATCATCCCAAGTGGCAGGTTTCCCACTTTCCACAGCTGCCTGTCCTTGTTCTAAGATAGAAAGCATCACACAATAGTCATTTTTAGACAAAACCAAATGCTAATGTCACTTCATTGCAGAAACCACAAATAAAGCACCAGGAAATTAATGGAAATGCCTATGGGTAACTGACATATTTTGCCTACCATTATGCCAGGCTATACTGAAGGCATTCTGACAGGCTACACCAGCTTGGATTGAATATGGAATGCCAGAAACAACAATGTGATCAAAACAAAACTTAAATATAACTACCTTTTAAACATAACAGACTCAGAATTTTGATAAGCTCTGTTTTTAACTATTGCCATCTGCTAGTGGAGAAATGATTTCATTGACATGCGTTGGGAAATAGGAAATGATTTTTTTTTTTAAGCTCTGTTTTAGCATGAGAGTTAAGAAGATTTTCTTCATCTTATGTCTCAGTACCATCCATATTTTCTTCACCGAGGATTTTCCTTCTGCGGGCTGAACCATTATTGGAATGATCCTTACTTCCCTGCTTTCTCTTGGAATATCTTTTGGTTGGTTGACTACTTCCATATTTCAATGTCTCCCACTGCCTGTCTGCCTTACTCTCTCCTGAGAATTCAAAAGCTTGAGCTTCACTTAACTCTTTGTTGGTTTAATTAGATTTTTTCACTGATTTTGAAGGAGTACTCTCCACATTTCTGGCAGAGACCAGTGGAGCACTGTGGATTAAATTCTTGAATTCCCACATTCTGATGAGCTCAAAATAAAATTGTCAGAATCATGCTTGAAGTTGCATCCTCCTTTACCAAATATCACTGGAGAAGCATGTCAAGGCTCAAAACCAATTTGACAAAGAATTCAAGAAACGTGAGAAATATTTTCTGATGTTAGAGGTAAGCATTTCATTTATGTTTATAACAATATATAGGTCATGATATATGAAATCTGATAAATATAGATGATAGATATGAAACTTCAATGAAACGAGGATAAATTCCCTGGTTACTACTACGAAGTAGATAATACTTTATACTAATTACTAAAACAATTTGCAGATGCTTTTTTCCTTCCATTTGCAACACATTTGCAAACAAGCATAGTATAGTAACTAGTATTTCTAACTAAGTTGCCGAGGGCAGATAAAAAAATTCTGATTATTCAGCCTTAAGAGATTGATAGATTGATATATTAAGGGGCCAAGTTCATCATGCACAGACCTAATTCTAAAAGAGAAGAAGAAGAATGAATTCAAACAAGACACTAAAAAACCATTACTCAATTGACAAACAGTACCAGGGGTTATAAAAGATTAAAATCATATGAATATTTATTTCAGGTTGGGTATTGAATAGTCATTTTCAATACTCACACTTAAAGGGAACCAAGGTAGAGGAACATGCTGCAAAATAGGGGACATTTGTGTGAGATTGATGAAAATCACTTATCAATGACCTATAGGAGCCAAAAGTAATTCCCAACCAACATCTTGTTCTAGGGATGCAAAGGAAGCCTCATAAGATAACAACACAAAAAAACTCAAACTTGGGAGCAATCCAAGTTAATATATGTGACTTTAACACATTTCGAAATTACAATCTAAATTTATCTTAAACATAACTCTCTTATTGAAAACCATAAGCGGAGATTCTAACATGTTCTTTCAAGATACTAGACAATCCATAGATAAGACTTTAGTGTAGAATTTAAATTCAAGACTAGCTTGGAAAAACAATAATGATCCTGCACCAGACAAGTGATTTTTCTCCCACTATAACAAACAACAAACCAAATCCATATAAGGTAAGATGATCACCATGTCTAAGGACATAATCCATAAATTAGTTTTATTCCGCTCTCTATCAAAGCTTTGCAAAAGATTCCAAAGCATTTTAGTGAAAAAAATACTTAATATTAGAAAAATTGAAAATATTTATTGTCGTAGACCATGAGTTTCTACATTAAATAGAAACTTAACATTCAAAAACATGGAAACAATACAATACCTAATGGTACCAGGAAAACAGAGGAATAATGCCTACTTCATGAATATTGTTTTGTTTAGTAGCTACTCCAAGGTCATTGCATGCTTACATCTGTCACGTCCCCATGCCTCCGACCGGCATAGAGGACGCGACCCAAGCTTCAAACATAGTGAGCTAAGAGCCCCATGAACATGTGCATTCACAAAATTGCTAAAACAGAATGCTTAAACATACACACATGAACATTTATCATGCACAAATGCAAACATCTATCAGGCACAGCGGAAAACAACAGCATTCATACATGCATGTACTCATTTAACATGTTCATTTCATTTCATTAACAGAAATTAATATTGCAAAAGTAAAATGGATAAAATCACTTATCTTATGATGAACTCGATCCACAACCAGCTACGTCACTGCAACGTTCCACCCAACCATAGGCCAGCGTGCTCCTTAATCTCTCAGCAGCGCTGCCACCCCTGAGCTAGGCATGATTCTCCAAGGAATAAGGGAACTAACAGGCTTACACATAGCCAGGGATATACAATAACACAGCCAAGCCAACACTGTTGGGTTTATCAGGCCATTAAGGAGCTGGAGAAGGCAAATTGCTAAGCTGGTGAGCTCATTACAGAGCCAAGAACACCTACACTAGAACTAGCCTGACCTCTAAGACACCCAAACACACCCAACACAAGGAATCATTCCCTTCTCTGCTACACAGTCCCTTGGGCCCTACATTCCCTTCCAGTGCTATTCATGGGTGATGGAGAAGAAGGCCAGCCCTCTAGCTCTGTCTGTGTGGTTTCCAGCCACCAAGTTTATCAAGCAAATCTAATCCAACATCCCTGCTCCTCCCACAGTCCGAAGACCAAACATTGCACTCCGGCAATTAATTTAGCTGTCATAGCTTAAACAGGGAAAACAATTTATGAGTCGTTCTTGGCCCTCTCGTGGCCAAAACGACTCCCAATAATCATTTTACACCGTCCCAACTAAACAGTAAACATGGGGGGAAGAACAATAGTTCCAATCTCAGCATTAAAATGACGGAAATTACACAACCATACCGGTCTGTAAGGAGAACATACAGTTGAGGATGTGAATGGCTCTTTTCAGGAAATCGTGGGTGAAAACGCACAGCTCTCAGCTCGTTGTATCAGCTAGAAACCAAGAAAATTCCTTTGCGTGAGGAAGCAACCCAACCCAGTGAGGAAAGGAACAGACAATGAAGGTCCTGCGTGGGGAAAAAAAGCTCCATTTTTTCCCGTGGATGAACAAACAACAGGAAGGACGCGAAATTTCAGTGCGTGGGTGTTCAGCAACTCGTGGAGCCAAGAAAAATGTCTGCGTGAGGCCAAAACCGCCAAGAGCCTGTGCGTGAGGAGAAAATAGACAAAATCATGGGTGAAGAGTGCGTTTTTCCTTTCCATTCAGAAGTCAAATATGGGTGGAGTGTGTGTGGAGGCATGGACTAACAGTCTTGCCACCCCACTCCCAAAACAATTAACTGCCATAACTTCCCTCAGCTACCAGCAGAAATTATTAACTGAAGGTGGTTGGGATAAAACAAAAGAAGATGACACATGGGTTTTTCCCCCTTTTGGCTCAAGGTTTGACAAATTCCCCCTTCACATCCTTATCCTTGGGAAAATCATGCCCCATTCAATTTAGTTGCCACGACCATAGCTGGTTGTGTTCATTTTAATTATAGATGCATATTTACATGATGACCAACATAATATATGCCGCATGCCCCGATATACCATCGATGACAAATTTAAATCCTAAAAATAACGTGACCGATCAATGGTGGGGCCTTGTCCTTTAACTCCACGCCATGATCGTTTACAAAATACACATCATATACATCTAATGTAACGGGGTCAAAACCGGGACATTACATTCCCCTCCCCCTTCAATAGCACTGTCCTCAGTGCTTTCAAAATTTGAACAAAATGCTACATTGGCATCGCCTCAATGTTCCGCAGAATTGAACAAAAATGGATGTGCCAATCGTATGGCATCCTCCAGCTCCCATCTAGCCTTTACCTGCCCTATGGCTCGGTTCCGGAGCATTGTGACCTTCCTGTCGAGGATGCGCATTGGCTCAATTCGGAACTCTCCCTCGGGTTCCACCTGAATCACATCCCAATTTATCACATGGTTAGGATCATGTACATATCTCTTAAGCAAAGAAACATGAAAAACATTATGAGCTCTGGTGCTAGCAGGCAATGCAAGTCTATATGCAACTGGCCCTATTCTTTCAAGAACTTCAAACGGCCCACAATATCTTGGTGTGAACTTGGCACAAATTCCAAGCTTCAAGGAACTCTTCCTTGCCCTCACTCTGAGGTAAACATGATCCCCAATACTGAACTCCCTGTTCACCCTATGCTTATCTGCATAGCTTTTCTGTCTATCCTGTGCTGCTTTCAACTTCTGCCTGATCTTTATGACCTCTTGCTCCATCTCCTTGAGCAATTCCGGCCCAAGCACAATCCTGTTCACTGGATTATCCCAAGTCACTGGTGTCCTACACATTCTTCCATACAAAGCTTCATACGGCCTCATCCCCAAGGATTCCTGATGTCCATTGTTATAAGCAAACTCTACCAAGTGTAAGTAATCTTCCCACTTGGTTGGTTTGTCCATCACATACATGCGAAGCATATCTTCAAGCACCTAATTAACTCTCTCGGTCGGCCCATTCGTCTGAGGATGGTATGCAGTGCTGAAGTTTAGCTTTGTTCCCAAATCTGCAAACAACCCCTTCCAAAAGTTGGAAGTGAACTTGACATCTCGGTCAGAGACTATTGCCTTAGGAAATCCATGCAATTTGAATATCTCCTTCATGAATATCTTGGAAATGTCACCAGCCTCATACGTAGACTTAACTGGTATAAAATGTGCTGCCTTAGTCAACTTGTCCACCACAACCATGATAGAATCGTGTTGTCTCCAAGTCATCGGCAATCCTGTAATAAAATCCATGGAAATAACTTCCCATTTCCATTCCGGAACTGGCAAAGGCTGCAACAAACCTGCTGGATGTTGATGCTCAACCTTTACCTGTTGACATTTCATACATCTTGAAATGTATTCAGCCATATCCATTTTCATACCTGGCCAAAAGTACTGCTTTCTAGCTGTAGCAATTGTCTTCTGATATCCTGGGTGACCAAAATATGGAGCTTGATGGATTTCATCCATAACAACTCTCCTTAAATCTGCTACATCTGGAATATAAATTCTACCTTTATAAGTGAGAAGTCCATCTTCTTCCAATTTATATCCCTCATACCTCTTCTCGAGACTTTGCTGCTGCAATTTGTCTTTTACCTGCTCATACAATTCATCTCCGGCAACATGATTGGCAATCTGCTGCCTCAAATCCGATTGGCAAATACTGAGAGATGCCACATGCATTTCCTGCACCTTTCTGCTGAGCGCATTAGCTACCTTATTCTCTTTTCCCTTTATGTGCTTGATCTCAAAATCAAACTCACATAAAAACTCCAGCCATCTTGCTTGCCTAGCATTCAGAGTAGGCTGATCAAATAGGTACTTCAGTCCACAATGATCCGTTCTGAGCTCAAATCTCATGCCCATCAAGTAATGTCTCCACATCTTGAGATCATGTACTATGGTGGCAAGCTCTAGATCATGAGTGGCATAGTTCTTCTCATGCTCCTTCAACTTTCTTGACTCATAACATATCACGTGGTTGTCTTGCATAAGGACTCCTCCAAGCCCTTGTCTGCATGCATCGGTACACACCACAAAATCTTCCTCTAGATCTGCAATCTTCAATACTGGTGCACTGGTGAGAAGGTTCTTCAACCTCTGGAATCTTTCTTCACACCTTGATGTCCATTCAAACTTCATCCCCTTATTTTGCAAAGAAGTGATTGCATGTGCAACTTTGGAGAATCCCTCAATGAATCTCCTGTAATATCCTGCAAGTCCCATGAAATATCTTACATCTGTCACATTTCTTGGAGTAGGCCAATTCATAATGGCTTCAATCTTTTTAGGGTCCACAGATATACCCTCTTTCGAGATAAGGTGACCCAAATACTGAATTCTATCTCTATAGAAGTCACACTTGCTCAGCTTTGCATACAACTGATTCTCCCTGAGCAAATTCAATGTCAGTCTCAAGTGTTCTTCATGCTCTTCCTCATTTTTAGAGTAAACAAGAATGTCATCAAGGAAAACAAGAACAAACTTGTCCAAATACTTGCTGAAGACACTATTCATAAGGCACATAAATGTAGCTGGTGCATTTGTGAGGCCAAATGGTACCACCACAAACTCATAGTGCCCATACCTTGTCCTGAAGGTTGTCTTATGAATGTCTTCATCCTTGATCCTTACCTGATGGTAACCAGACCTTAAGTCAATCTTGGAAAATACCTTTGCTCCTCTCATTTGATCAAAGAGGTCATCGATCCTAGGAAAAGGGTATTTATTCTTCACAGTAACCTTATTCAATTGCCTGTAATCAATACATAACCTGAGTGTACCATCTTTCTTCTTGACAAACAGAACTGGTGCTCCCCAAGGGGATACACTCGGTCGGATATACTTCTTTTCCAACAACTCTTGCAGTTGCATCTTCAATTCTAGCATCTCTGGTGTACTCATCCTGTAGGGTTCCTTGGACACTGGTGCTGCTCCTGGCACAAGTTCAATTGTGAAATCGATGTCCCGCTTTGGAGGAAGCCCTGGAATCTCATCAAACACATCCTTGAATTCCTGTAACACCTGATAGTCCTCCAACCTAGGGGTTTCATCTCTCGTTTCCTCCAAAATCTGAGCTGCATACAATTGGCAACCCTTCCTACAGAACTTCTTTAACTACATTGCTGAAACCTGTCGTACTGAAATCACCTTTGGAATACCTTTCACAACTACTAGGTTCCCTTCTTCATTCATGCATTCAAAAGTCTTATTGTAACAATCAAGCTTTACCCTGTGAGCTTCTAACCAATCCATTCCAATGAGAACATCATAGGAACCCAGCGGTAGAACATTCAGATCTACACACGTGACCAATCCATTCATGACCAATGGACATTTCTCTACCAATTCACTGACCTTCCTCTTGGTTCCAGTGGCTAGCTGAACTAACCAAGACTTCCTATGCTTTACTTTCTTAAAAGCACAAATATCCACTACTCTAGGAGTAATGTAACTGTGAGTAGAACCAGGGTCAATCAAAATAGAAACAGATTGCTCAGCAATCTTACCTGCTACTTCAACCACAGCTGACTGGTGATCTTCCTGACGGTCCTCCAGTGCTGCATAGATCCTAGGAACTGCCCTTGCTACTTGACCCACTGTTTCTGCTTCTTGAACATTATAAGCTGGCCTTGCACCCTCATTCTTGAGTGGACAATTCCTGCACATGTGGGGTCCTCCACATTTCCAACATTGAAGTGGTCCTCTATTCTGTTGTGGATCTTTAGGCTTTTCTTCGGTCACTCCAACTGGCTTACTCGCGGCTTGAGATGGCTGCTTTTGTTGATTCCTGAAGCTAGAAGGTTTGAAACCTTTCTTCCTTTGGTCAAACTTCTCGTTCTTCTTGTCCTTCCATGCCTTATGGTAATCCGGCTTAGCTTTGCTTTGCTCATAACAGTACTTAGCTTTTCTTATCGCTTCTTCAAGAGTCCTAGGCTCATAAAACTCAATTCTATCTTTATAAGACTGAGGTAATCCACTCAGAAAACGCTGGACCTTCACTTTTTCATCTCTGATGTACCGAAAATACCTCAACAACTCCAAAAACTTATTTGCATACTCCTCCATGGTTTGCTGTCCCAATCTCAACTCATGGAACTCCTTAATCTTATCATCATAATACCTATCAGAGAGGTATTTCTGCTTGAAATACTTCTTGAACTGCTTCCACTTCAGTCTCCTTTCACTGATTCTCTTTACCTGCTTGAAGTGTTCCCACCAAATGGATGCTCTTCCATTTAGATTGAATATGGCAACTCTTGCCTTCATGTTTCCTGAATAGTCATGCACTTGAAAGTACTTCTTTATACCAAGAAGCCAAGCTTCAGCCTCTTGTCCAGTCTTTACCTCACCATCAAACGTAGGAGGTTTTTCTTTCTTAAATTCACCTCAAGAGTGATCCCTATGGTGTCTCTTTATTTTTCTTTTATGAGAAGAAGAACTGGAATCCCCACTGGATTCCTCAGAATCAGATGTTCCACTAGAAGTTCTTCTCCTTCTTCTAGTACTACTCTTACTGCCTTTTGTTCTTTTTGTACCTCGTCCAAAGTCTATCTTTCTTTGCAAATCTGTCAAACTTTGCAACATAGCAGTATTCAACTGATGCTTCTCTTCCTAGGCCTTAATCAAGCTTCTCATAGTGGCTGCAACATCTAACGGGGTCTCTTGGAATATCCTTCCATTAGACTCTATGTCATCATTCCTATTACGAACATTTTCTCCCATGGCATCTTCTGCTCGCTCGTAGGAATCCCGAGCATCATACCCATCATGGGTTCTCATAACTGAACCACCAGTTACTTACCAACTGCACTACCTGGAATACTTCCCTTGAAGGTGACTATAATTCTGCAAATGTGTTAGCAACACAAGTGTTAGATGCATAACATTGATATAAAACATCATTACTTACCTTCTTCCTGGGGTAATCATAAAATTACAAATGCCCAAACACACAAAATTTTCTTCATTAAGAATGTCTATCTGGGGGGGACGACGGGGGTCAAGGGGGATTTCCCCCTTGTGGCTTCCGCCACTGCAGGGCGGGTCGAGGACAGCGCCCTCGTTTTTTTTTTTTTTTTTGTAAAACATTAATTTCGCGCAATCCTGCACATTAGATCGCTGCCAATTTCTCTTTTTCAATCCCCGAAAATTCACTGAAAAACAGCTGAAAAATCCCTCTGAAAACAGTTAAAATCTGCTGGGAAAATGTCACGGAAAACTCAAATTTTCCCCCTTGCACAGAATCAGATCTCATTCCACTATTCCTTCCGCTGAATCGGCTCCCGAAACCATTCCTCCTTCCGCAGAATCGGCTCCTCTTTCCATTCTTTCTTCCGCCGAATCGACTCTCTTTCCATTCTTTCTTCCGCCGAATCGGCTCCCGGAACACTTTCTCTTCTGATTTGGCACTTAGAACAACTTGAACGTTGGACGTCGACAGACTTTTGACATCGGAAGCCAAATGAATTTGGCTTCCACAATGGCGGCTCGCCAAACCTTAACTTCTCCCGATCGGCACTTAGAACAATTTAATCGTCGGACGTCGGCAGATTTTCTGGTCGGAAGCTTTAGCGATTTCATTTCCGCAACGGCAGACTGACGGACCACTTTCCCTTCCAACTGGCGAAAGTTCACTTCGTGAATCCTTCCGCAACGACGGATGGAAGATCACTCCCGCCTCTGATTTCCCAACACTTAGACAAATTTTCAAAATTTGTCTTTCTTCGACAACGTCGGCTGTCGACGGTCTTTCACGTCGGATGCGGAATCGCTTCGCCGTCCGCAACGGGGGATGGGAAAAGGTTAAACCTTCCGCTACAGCGGAAGTCAATTCCGCCAATCCTTCCGACTGCTCCAACACTTAAACTATTTTTCAAAATTTCTTTTCGTCGGCAATCAGACCCATTACTACATCGACGGTCTAACCCTTTTCACAGCCGCAACTACGGGCTGTCAAACGCTGAATCCTTCCACCACAGTGGAAGTTGATTCCACTTAGTGCTCTGATGAACCACTGTTCAAACACTTAGGCGATTTTTGAAACTTGCTGCTGCTCTGCTGAACAGAGAAGGTAATTCTACCTTCTGTCACTGCATCTTCTTGGCCCATAGAGGCCCATTGCTGCAACCCAGAGCTCTGATACCATGCTGTCACATCCCCATGCCTCCGACCGGCGTAGAGGACGCGACCCAAGCTTCAAACACAATGGGCTAAGAGCCCCATGAACATGTGCTTTCACAAAATTGCTAAAATAGAATGCTTAAACATACACACATGAAAATTTATCATGCACAAATGCAAACATCTATCAGGCACAGCAGAAAACAACAACATTGATACATGCATGTACTCATTTAACATGTTAATTTCATTTCATTAACAGAAATTAAGATTGCAGAAGTAAAATGGATAAAATCACTTATCTTATGATGAACTCGATCCACAACCAGCTACGTCGCTGCAACGTTCCACCCAACCATAGGCCAGCGTGCTCCTTAATCTCTCAGCAGCGATACCACCCCCGAGCTGGGCATGATTCTCCAAGGAATAAGGGAACTAACAGGCTTACACATAGCCAGGGATATACAATAACACAGCCAAGCTAACACAGTTGGGTTTATCAGGCCATTAAGGAGCTGGAGAAGGAAAATTGCTAAGCTGGTGAGCTCATTACAGAGCCAAGGACACCTACACTAGAACTAGCCTGACCTCTAAGACACCCAAACACACCCAACACAAGGAATCAGTCCCTTCTCTGCTACACAGTCCCTCAGGCCCTGCATTCCCTTCCAGTGCTATTCAGGGGTGATGGAGAAGAAGACTAGCCCTCTAGCTCTATCTGTGTGGTTTCCAGCCACCAGGTTTATCAAGCAAATCTAAGCCAACATCCCTGCTCCTCCCACAGTCCGAAGACCAAACATTGCACTCCGGCAATTAATTTAGCTGCCACAGCTTAAATAGGGAAAACGATTTCTGAGTCGTTCTTGGCCCTCTCGTGGCCAAAATGACTCCCAATAATCATTTTACACCGTCCCAACTAAACAGTAAACATGGGGGGAAGAACAATAGTTCCAATATCAACATTAAAATGACGAAAATTACACAACCATACCGGTCTGTAAGGAGAACATACGGCTAAGGACGTGAATGGCTCTTTTCAGGAAATCGTGGGTGAAAACGCACAGCTCTCAGTTCGTTGTATCAGCTGGAAACCAGGAAAATTCATGTGTGTGAGGAAGCAACCCGACCCAGTGAGGAAAGGAACAGACAATGGAGGTCCTGCGTGGGGAAAAACAGCTCCGTTTTTTCCCGTGGATGAACAAACAACAGGAAGGACGTGAAATTTCAGTGCGTGGGTGTTCAGCAATTCGTGGAGCCAAGAAAAATGTCTGCGTGAGGCCAAAACCGCCAAGAGCCTATGCGTGAGGAGAAAACAGACAAAATCGTGGGTGAAGAGTGCATTTTTCCTTTCCATTCAAAAGTCAACTATGGGTGGAGTGTGCGTGGAGGCATGGACTGATAGTCCTGCCACCCCACTCCCAAAACAGTTAACTGCCATAACTTCCCTCAGCTACCAGCAGAAATTATTAACTGAAGGTGGTTGGGATAAAACAAAAGAAGATGACACATGGGTTTTTCCCCCTTTTGGCTCAAGGTTTGACAAATTCCCCCCCCACATCCTTATCCTTGGGAAAATCATGCCCCATTCAATTTAGTTGCCGCGACCATAGCTAGTTGTGTTCATTTTAATTATAGATGCATATTTACATGATGACCAACATAATATATGCCGCATGCCCCGATATACCATCGGTGACAAATTTAAATCCTAAAAATAACGTGACCGATCAATGGTGGGGCCTTGGCCTTTAACTCCACACCATGATCATTTACAAAATACACATCATATACATCTAATGTAACGAGGTCAAAACCGGGACATTACAACATCAATGCATCCAACTTCTCCACTGAGTCAACTTGAAATGTGAAAAAATAAATTCTTAGGAATATGTATTTTCAAATTAACATTAGGAGAAATAAAAGCAACAGAAAACAATGATGATGCCCCAAATCATTGCAATTTGACTCATTTTCTAAAAATCTATTGTGTGTTGATATTAGAACTTAATAAGTTTCTCACAAGTTTGAGCATAAGAAGAAGCATTTTGAGGTAAATGTAATGTGAATAACAATCAGAAGGACCTGTCCCATAATGTATAAGTTCTAGGCATGACTTATTAGCATTTGGGCACATTCCAAGTAAATTTGTGCAATCTTAGCAAGTAAACATCCATAAGCCATTATTTGGTTCCTGCATATGGGTAGGATTACCCTCCTCACAATCAATGCGAAGTAGATCTGGTCATAGTATGAGTAATTATGAGAATGCAATAAGCAATTTTGGGAACTTTTCAATGTTAAAGGAGGAAAAAAGAGAATTATGTTCAAAATAACTACCCCAAATAATGAATTCTAGGCACATATTGGAATGCAACAATGGTCCTTTTCAAGTTCTCAAAAAGAGGGGTGTTGGCTCAGAATCACAATAGAAATTCATTGTTAAGGAGTTCCAAGATCATACTTAAATCATCAATCTAGGTGGGTAATGCTTCAGAGGTGCGGTGCACTATGTATGCAAACTACATGAGTCTAATCTATCAGTGAGGTTGCAACTAAAACAAATAACTAATTGTGAGTAGATCACCCCGACTTTGTTCCATTCATTCCAACTTCCAAGTGATTGGCTTTGGGCACCCAAGTATTCTGATAGTTTGCTAGAGGTCAGGTGGAGCCATACAAATCCTAGAAGATTGCAAAACAAGGGAGAATGATCCAAACAATAAGAAATCACTATATACTACTTGTATAACAGATTGTGGTAATGACTACAACAATAACATGATTCCCATTAGGAATGTAAGATGTAAACCCAAAGTGCTTGCTATTATAAACTAAAGGAATGAAGCAACAGAAACATATATGCTGGAAATTTATTAAAGTAAATAAATTTGTTGATAAAATAGTTTACTAAAGAAAACAATGGGCATAGAAGTGAGTAGATCATGGAAAAAAAAGCAAAAGAACATAGTAAGGTTCTGGTCTCTTCACTTGAGTGATCCCTACCCAAGGGAGTTCAGAACCTCAAGGGAAAAGTTGTTACAGCTGAACTATAGTATTATTTATTCAAATATGCAGGAATTCACATTACCTATGGATGCCACAGCTCCTTGCTCTAGAAACTCAGAAATAATCACTACAGGAAGATATAAAATTGAAATGAAAAATCAGGAAGAATATTTATCTTTCTCTTTCCTATCTAAATACTTATTTCTCTTCTAAAAGAGCTAAAACTGACCCAATCAATCAGATCCCTGATTGATTTTGTTTTGTTTTGTTTTGTTGGAGGGGTGTTGTCTACCCTTTTCCCCTTACCCAGAAGCAACTCAGCATTGGGGTCCTTTTATTTCTCTTGTCGTCGACTCTAATTCACATTTCAAACAGATTTGGGGAAGATTGATAGCTTGTTCAATCTCTTCCATTAATACTGTAGACAGGATCCCCCAAATTATGTTCCTTAGTTCTTTTGATCTGAGTTCTTGGATTCTAAGGGAAACCTGCTGGGTCAATTCTCTCTGGGTTCATTGTTCAAGTTTTTGATGAAAGATGCAATAAAGTTTCCTCATTGACAACAAAATCATTAATACATGAAAGAAAATTCAAACCACAAATTATTCACCCAAAAACACTTTAGACACCAAACATTATTCATATTCTTATGAAAATAAGCCAAATTCATTCATTCATTAGAAATGCTAGGAATAATTTAAATGGCCATTGGAATTAGAAAAGCTCAAAAGGTCTTTAGTTAAATAGGTCTATTAAAGGTCTTTAGTTAATTAGATGGTGACTGGATGACAATCTAGGGGTCCATTATGAGGTCTAGTGAAACGTTTCAACAGACACCCCTCCAGTCTTCTGATTTCTAGGTCATATTACAGTTTTCTATTTTAGTTTCACATGCTATGGGGGCAAACATGAACATGCTGATATTTTCTGAAATAATTTTGAATACATTCTGTACAAGTTTGTGGTTCTGTTCTAGAAAGGTATGCTCATTTTGCAATATCAAATATTTTAAATGTTTCTTGATAAAACCCAAAAAGTTGCACATTTGTTCACAGAAAATGCTCCTGGGAGATTACAAATACCTATGACTTTTGTGCACAAATTAGGGCAGGTCAGTTGTTGTCCAATGGCAGGCGAATTTTTGTTTGGACTTTTGTATGCTATAAATTTGTTACCTAGGAGAGCTATGAAGGAATTTCCATTTGTTCCAAGAAGTATACTACATTCATTTGGATGGAAGCGTTGTTCCTACAATCCCAAACTGGGTAAACAAGCATTGCATCGGCTACCTCAAAATATCATGTTGGAAGTTAATAAGAAACCCAAATAACATAGGCTTAAAGCATGGACACTACCCAACAATAAAAGGTCGTAGGCTGTACAAAGCAATCAATATAGTGGGCAACAAAATCTCCATAGGGATTAGGCAGAAAAAAGCTATCTCGCATGGAAGGGAAAAAAGAAAAAGCAATGGGAAACTGCAGACTTACAAGTCACTTTTTCTAACAAATAAATCATAAGTATAACCAAGGAAATCCAGAGCTTCTACCGTTCATGCATAGAAAAAATATAATACTGACCACCAGAAAATCACATACCGTTCATGCACAGAAAAAATAAAATACCAACCACTAGAAAATCACAACTGATATCTCTAAGAGTCACAAGCTTTCAATCTTGTGACTCTTTACTTGGATCTTCAACTTTTCATTCAACAGAAGGCATTTTTCATCAGAGATTAAACACAGTATAGCTTACCTCCAAGAATGATATGCAAGAATGTTATGCAGTGGCTCTCCAATGTGCCTCCTCCAACACTGCTATGCACCAAAGAAACCCACCACAAACCCACGACCAGAGAACTGTGAATAAACGCCCTCATTTTCCAGAAAACACTGCTACCACTGCTATGATTTGAAAAAACGCCCTATTATCCAACCAGAAAACATGATGGAGAAAACATGGAGAAAACCCAAGGACCAACACGCCCTTGTTATCCAGAAAACCCAGAAAAACGATGGAGAAAACCACAGGAAAAATCTACGCAGGGTGCACTCAGACCACAAGCAGATGCAGCTTGCAGGCTTGGAGCACTGGTGAACGGCGCGGGCAGGGATGTGAAATAAAATATCCCCCAGTATATTGGATATTTAAATAGTAAAAAAAAAACCCTTTTTACCCCTAATATACCCCAATATATTGACTTTTAATTTTTTAATTTTAACTCCCCCAATATGAACGGACGTGATATCATATTGGTCCCTAGGTGATGCCCCCGTGTTCAGGACATAGATAATATGGGAGGTGGTGGGGTTGGTAGTTTGACCTAGTTTATGTGGAGTCACTATGTGATCTAGAATTTCTTCAATAGGTCTCATAGAATCGGCAAGAGAACGATATCCCACAGGAATAGCTATAGAACGTGATAGTGGTGTTCCCAATATGTCATCTATTTTCTTTTCAATATCCTGTGCACGGAGAATAGCTGCCTTGTATTGTCTACATTCTTCTTCATCCAGTGAAACTTCTTCATAAAAGTTTAAACGGGTGCCAAATGAGCCAATGGCTTGTCCTATAGAGGTATCCCAAAATGGAGCATTGGGACCATAATATGGATGGGTAGTATCATCAACATGATCTTCTGTGGGAGAATGGAACAAAGTATTACCCTGAGAAGGTTGTTGGACCAAGGGAGGTGAGTGTGAAGGATATGGTCGTTCGCTTTCTGCAACCACATTCTCTCCCACTTGGGAGGTGGTAGCAGCTCCTTGGTCGATAGCTTCCATTTTATTTTTTCCTGAAACAGGAATAAAATCGGGTGGCAAGCCCCGTACTCTTCTGGACTGTCTTAGATCAGCCAGTTTGTACAGCTCCTATCTAACCTAGGGTCTCAAAAACTAGAAAACACACCAAAAAAATCCCTACTCAAGCTATAGTCCAAACAAGCAAACTTAAATGACAGGAGGAGTTTTGATAGTCAGGTCTCTCACCAGGATTGTCGAGAAGGTGCCACTCGTGATATACCACAAGGGTACATGCGCAGTAATCTCCCTGAATGTTGTTTTTGGTGTATGGCTCCAAGCAAGATAGCCAAAGGGATTTTCTCAGATGGATAAGGTATTCTAGTGGGGTCTCCCGAAATACATAAGGTACGTGGGAGCTCAAATTGGTAGTAGTGTTGTCTAATGCATAACCGTTCACAAGGGGCCTTCCGATATGCAATCGAGTACGTGAAGTACCTTTATAAATACCTCAATTGTACGTGAAAGGCCATTCGATATACTGACGGAACGTGGAAGAATCGTGTGAGTCCCGGGATGTAATGTGGACGATTAACGACAGCTCCTACGCTTAACGACGCCCAAACATGTCTCTAGCCTATCACTCAAATTGCTATGTAAATTTTAACCTATAACTACCGTTAATTTTAAAGTGGACGATTAGGTGAATGCATGGAATTTTGACAGAAAAAGTAAAACCATGCAGTATGCATATGCAAATATTTCACTTTACCGTTCGTGTTATTCCTACCTACGGGAGGGAAAGAGAGTATTTTGTTTTGTTTTAAAACCAAAAATTTCCAAACTATCTTGAATAAATCAAAATCAAAGACAAGCAACACTTTCCAAAATCATTTTTCTTTTCTGAAAGCAATCTGTTTATGCCAGAAATTGTTTCCAGACTACAAGAAAACAAGCCAACATAATCTCAAATATCTCAATAAAACAAAACAGGGTTTTTAGGATTTTTTTTAAAAGTTTTCTGGTTGTGAAGTTTGATGACAAAAGGGAATACATTCATAACCCAAATAAAACTAAATCACAAGCATAGAAAAATTGAGATGCATAACATAATAACCATGTATCCAACCAAAAAATAACACTAAAGTTCATCCACAAATGGCAAGCACTACAAGTGTAAAAAATTTAAACCAGCAATGAAATTACCAATTGAGTAGCCGAAACAAGCTATAAATGAAGCCAGAGAACAAAATGAAGGGTAAATAGAGCATATAATTCATAATCAGTCTTTCAAATACACATGAGAGTCATTTACTTAGCTTATGAACAAGTCTGAAGACCTCCTCTTTCCAGCCAAAAAATTGAACCCTTAGTCCTCTTTGTGACATACATTAATACTATCCTTCAAAATTCGATTAAAGACTAAACCCTAACTACTTTTCAGCCTACTCATCGAAATAGTTCTATCAAAATAATAATTACAAAAACGAAATATCCTTCCAAAACATAACTAATAACTAATTGTGTTAACAAGCTTCATAGATCTTTAGTTGCCTCTGCTAACAAGGCTATCCCTTCTAGGGCTTGGGCCTTTCTTCTAGCCTTCAGTTGCTCTGCTTCCATCTCTGCCATCTTCCTAGTGAGTTCTTCATTTTGCTGCTGTAGATCTTTGATGGTTTGCTTTAACACTGTAAACTGAGACTCTGTATTTCTTTTTATTTTCAATAATGCAATCAACTCCTGATAGTGGCTATTTACCTCATTTAGATCCTCTCTAATTCTTCTATTGGCCATAACCAAGCCATCATTTGTCTCCTGCATATATTCCACCTGATATTTATACTGTTATATAGTTCTCTGTAAATTTTCTTTTTCTGAGTCAAATGCTTTATTTCTTGTTGTACTTTGCATCTCATTGGGAAGCCATGGAATGTTTAGTCTCGTATAGATTTCTTCATCTTCTGGCAGCAATTCTGTAGGAGTTTTAGGAAAACTTAGGTTTTTTTTAGTCTCAGCTTCACAGGGAACCTTTTCATCAACCATCAGCTTCTTTTCTGACTGTGAAACCTCTATCTTACCTTCTTGTTGTTCCTGCAACATTTGACTTCATATCTCTAAAAATATATCAGACAGTTTGGTCTCAGTAAGGGAAGATTCTCTTTCTGATTTCATTGGCCTTTTTCCTTTACTGTCACCCTTATCAACATCTAATTTTTCATCAGAGGAGGAGTCATCTATCATATTTACTCCTTCTTTATTCAATTTAGGGTTTAGCAATTTCTTCATATTCAGGATGAGCTTGTTTCTGGGTCTAGTCTTTGGTCTCCACCCAGGAGCAAGTTCCCCCAACATTTTGAAAGTTTTTCCCTGATGGGTGACTGAGGAAAATTAAATGACTTTTAGCTTCTTTCTCTTTGGTACTGCTACCTCATCTTCCTAACTGTGAAATTCCTTTTTAGTGCCAACCTTAGTTTCATCAATAACAGGAAGTTTATCCTCCTCAAATAGGCATGTCTCATCCTCTGACAGGACTGTGATTGGACTTTATTTTTGGACTTTAGTATCCTCTTCATCACCTGAAACTTTCTCTGCAAGTACAGTCTTTTCAGCAACAGATGTCTCTGCTGGTGCATCGTCCTGAACAAGCTTGGTCTCCTTATTATCATACTGCAAATCTTTGCTCTCAATGTCATTTAAATGTTGTTTAGACTCACAATCTTCTTTTCCAGGATCTGCAACTTCCTCCAATTTAATATTGTCTTCATCTTTAACCTTTATCTTTTGTCTTAGCTTTTTGATCAAGGTCTATCCTTTATCAGCATGTTTTCTATTAGACTGTCCTTCTTGACTAGTTTGAAACCCTGACCAAAAAATGAAATATTCCCAAGCTTTTCCTTTACTCTGCAAAACACTGTTGATAATGAGTTTGACAAGCCCATGGTGAAAAATGGACTGTCTAGTATAATTTTGGTGTTCTTTGATTCTGCAAGACATCTTCTGTAGGCTCTTTAGCAAGAAGAAGGGTAGGTTCATCATTGAATCATTACTGAGGTGTTGAAGAAACTTGAAATGGTATTTAAAAAAGAAGGCATACCTTCCTTCACATGTAATATAACTTTGTAAAACCTTAATAGGTTCTACCCATTTAGGCCTAAAGTTATGAATGGGTACACCCTTACCCCAATCTGGAACTATACCAAGTAGTAGGTACCTTTGTGCATTAAAAGTGACTGGCACTTTCTTAAACCATAGTTTTCCCTCACTTTTAACTCATTTTGCCTCAGCTACGAACTCTTTGGTCAATTTGAATTTCAAAGTATCAAAAGATACAATGTCTTTGTCATAGCTCTGAGCAAAATTATGGGAGACCTCTGCATTGTATCCATCAATTTTCTTGAAAAATATCAACCATCCTGCATTTTCAAATAGCTCAACACATTCTGGGAATTTATCTATCCAACTGATATCAGTGGGCTCATCCCAATTAGTTTTTCCACTCTTCTTCATTTTCACTGTGGTTTGTAACACCTATCAATAATCTCACAGTCTATTTATCTTCAAATTCGCATAGTTTTGGCAGTCTATTTATCTTCAAACTCTCACAGTATGCCCTATCAGACAATTTAGGAAATGTTTTGTACCAAATTTCAACAATTTGACCTAATCACAAATTCAGGGACCTCCAATAGTTCTGATCTGAACTTTACTAACTTAAATGATGAATACTTAGATATAATGATTAATATCTTATCATTCAAAGTCTATTGAGTGAGAAAATTCATGTCCTTCCTTAGAATTTTGACATTATAGGCTTTATCAGAAAACCCCCAAATTTAACAAACCTTATCAAATGCCACACGGGGTGCCTGCTCAAAATATTAATACAAGCATTGGAAGTTGATCCCTTCAAAGGTTAGGTGTTGAATTGCACGTTCCAGTTGTCCTCAACTATCCAGATCACTTCGAACTGTCACCGTTGGGAAGCCCTAACTATTCCTTCAATTGTCAAAACTCCGATTTCTCAGCAATATGTCTCCACCATGACTTTCAATGCCTTCGTATTCTTCATCTTAAGAACATTATCCCGAAAATTCTACCTCATTCCACTCACTGTCATCATTCGCCATGAACTTGCATACAATTGCCACGATCTCCCTCACACGATGACCATACACCTGTTTCAATGATAATCCTGGCAAGACATGTATCAAATGTAATAATTGATGTGGTTAATACCTCAGGAATGAAACCCCCAAAAAAATTGGACTGAAAAATAACTATTTTGGCACTCGTGACTTTCTTGTAGCGCGCTAGTGTGTTAAATTCGCTCTTGCGCTACAAGAAAGTCCAAACACATAATTTCATCTCATTAAATCACTAATCAGGTTTAAGACTTGGTTTATATGATTAATCTTGATCTTAGTGTCATTTATGGAACCATTTAATCAATATATACCTTTTAGAACCCTTCAAGAATGAACTCTAATCGAAATTTTATAAAAATAAGCTTAAAAATAGGAAAAATCAAAATGATGAAAACTAAAGGCTTAAACTCAAAATTAAGCTTTATAAACCAAAATTTCCTAAAAGCAAAAATATTAGCAAATTTAAAAAAAAAACATAAACAAAAGCATAAAACTAAGGAAGACAAAATCATGACCTAACATCTGGCTCCTGCTGCGGGATGAAGTCCTCCTTGTGAGGCTTCAAGAACCTGTAGACCAGTGCCTTCTTTCCTGCTATCTACTATTCTGCAAAATTTCCATTGGGTTATGGAGTCCTTATTGTTTTTTACTCACACCAGTATATACAATGAAAAACTAAAATTCCCCTAAAAAACTGTAGAAATGCTTGAGGAATCGTCCATTAACTGGACTTGACAATTACTCACCCTCCAAAGTCTGTAGGACAAAAGTGTTATTTTCCAAAAAATTATATACTAGGAAAGGGCCAAACCAGAGGTTGTCAAATTTGCCATGTTTTCCTTTTTGCTCTTTCCTGGCATCCCACCTTAGAACCATGTCACCAATTGAGAAAGTTTTATCTTTGATTTTCTTGTCAACTCTATCTTTTATCTTCAATCTGTATAACTATGCTTTTTCTTCCACTTTTTCTCTGTTCTGCTGCAACTCTATCATTTCATAAATCCTTCTCTGCATATCATTAAGTTATTCCTGACAATTCTGAAATAAATTCATCACTGGAATGCCCAATTGAACAGGAAAAATTGCATCTATACCATACACTAATTGTAAAGGAGAAGTTCCAATTGCTTACTTAACTATTATTCTATCAGCCCATAATGCATATTTCAGCATAGAATCCCATGATCTCTTATTATGCTTCAGCAGTTTACTGATACTCTGAATGATATTTTTATTTGAGGACTCAACTAAACCATTACCTTAGGGATAGTAAGGAGTTGAATGTTTCAACAAGATACCATTCTTTTCACAAAATACTTCCATTGCCTTAGACTTAAAAGCTTTTTCATTATCTGTTACTATTTTCTAAGGACACCCAAACCTACTGAGGATATTTTCTTCAATAAATTCCATAATCACCTTATCTGTGGCATTTCTAGTAGGGATAGCTTCCACCCATTTGGTAAAGAAGTCTGTTGCAGTCAAAATCCACCTGTGTTGTCCTGAGAAAGATGGACTTATCTCTCCTATAAAGTCCAGACCCCATTGCTGGAAAGGAGCACTTACTGTAATTGGCTTTAAAGGTAATGACAACAATTTTTGTTTACCAGCAAACTTCTGACAAGGGATGCAAGCTCTTACCTGCTGAAATACATCTCCAAACAAAGAGGGCCAATACTACCTAGCTCTTAAGATCTTGTATGTTGTTTCCTTCCAGTAATTGTGACCTCCATAAGCACCCTCATGAGTTTCAAAAATCACTCCTTCAATTTCAGGTTTATCTAAGCATCTGAGTAGAATACCCCCTGGGTCCTTCCAAAATAACTATTGTTCTACTAAACATTATTTAGTAGTTCTTAGCTTCAAAAATCTAGCAGCTTTTCTATCTAAATGCTCAGGACATTGCAAATACAACAGAAAATACACAATGTATGTGTACCATGTGGATGCTGAATAGAAGTCCATAATCTTTTGTTTCTCTAACTCTTCTTGGTTTTCTTCCTGAGCTGGCTCTTCTGCCATCACATGCAATCCTAAAGCTTGGAAATTTGATTCAGCCAGTAGCTTGGCTAAACCTTGTCCCTCGACTAGTTTGGTAGGTCTGATATCTACATCATACTCCATGATTTTAGCAATCCACTTACCTCTTTTCCCCTCGCTGTCAGGCTGTGTCAAAATATCTTTTACAGTAGCATTAGGCACATATGAAATAAATTTGGAATGCAAAACATAGATTCTGAAAAATTTCAAAGATTTTACCAAAGAATAAGCCTGTTTTTCCAAGATGTTGTATTTTAATTCATAATCTATGAGAGTTTTGCTTAAGAATGCAATAGGTTGCTCAAGACCCTCCTTATTCTTCTGCAATAGAACAACTGCTAGTGTATCTTCAGATGCAAAGGAAAATGTTAGAAATTCTCTGGTGAAATCTGGACTTACTAATATAGGGGCTTCAGTAAGAGCCATCTTGATTTTTTCAAATGCATTCTTTGCTTCAGTGGTCCATTTGACTTCTTGATCCTTTTTTAGCATGGCTATAATATGCTTGATGGTCTCAACAAAGTTTGGTATAAACCAACGCAGAAAGTTGATTTTACCAATGAAATATTGGACATATTTTTTACTACTAGGAAGACTTATCTTCAATATTGCTTTTACCCTTTCTGGGTCAATCCTTATACCATCAGCAGAAACTAAATGACCCAGTAATTTTCCTTCCTGTACAGTAAAGTGTGACTTCTTTGGATTCAAGGACAAACCAAATTTTTTGCATTTTAGGAAAGTGTGTTTCAAATTTTTTAGATGTTCATCATCTGATTGTGAAAATACAGTAATATCATCTAAATAAATTACCACAAACTTGTCCTTTTCCCCAACAAAAGCTATATCCATAGCCCTCTGAAAAGTTGCTCCAACGTTCATTAAACCAAAAGGCATCTTATCATACATGAAAGTTCCCCAGGGAGTGGGAAAAGCTGTTTTCTCTTTATCATCAGGATGCATAGAAATCTGATTGTATCCTGAGAAACCATAAACCATAGAAATCCTCTATGCCCCAACAACCTTCTGCAATATCTGCTCAATTTTAGGCAGAGGATAATTATCCTTTAGTGAATATCTATTCAAGTTTCTAAAGTCAACACACAGTCTGATTTCTCCATTCGTTTTCCTAACGGGAACTAGATTAGCCACCCATGAAGAGTACCTGAGAGGAGCAATGATCTTGGCATCTAATAACTTCTTCACCTCTTTTTCAATAACAGGAAACAAGGCTGGATTAATCCTCCTTAATTTCTGATGAAAAGGTTTAACATTCGGTTTTAAAGGGACTTTATGTTGTATAATTCCAGTATCATATGTTCTCAATTATTCATAGGACCATGCAAAGACATCAACATGTTCCTTTAACAATTTTATATATCTATTTCTCCATTCAGCTGTGAGTGCTTTCGAAATTTTCACCATTCTAGGATGTTCTGCAGTGCCAATGTTACAATCCACCACATTCTCTTCTGAAGACTGTACAATAGGTTTTAGGGGTGTATCATCTTTCGAAAATATCCTTTATAAAGGTACCAAACCTTTTGGGATGAAATTACCTTTTAGTTCAATAATATTGTGGCCAACAATTTCATTTTCAACAGTCTCTTCAACATCTCCATCCTCATCATATTCCTCTTGATCAATCAGGGAATTAGAAAACTCATGTGTAAGCTCCAAAAATCTTTTAATTTCAATGTCATCTTCAAACACTCTCCACTACTTTACATTATCAGGTACAGATGGTTTGTACCTAACCTCAATGGGATACCTCAATTGTGTGGTTTTGGGGATTCTAAAATGTGTAGTAGCTAAGGCAAATGAATTAGAAGTCTGATTATGGTCCCTTGGAATATAGGTAATGTTAAAAGCTACAAAATAATTATCAATCATGTCCCATACCTCATTTTGATAGAATTTCAGCAAATCCTATTTCACTTGATAGTTGTTCCTCACCTGTTGAACAACTAATTTAGAGTTGCCATATGCAGAAATCTGTTGAATGCCTAAATATTTAGCAGCCTTCAATCCTAACAGCAAAGCTTCATATTCAGTAGTATTGTTTGTAGTAATGAATTCTAATTTATACATCAGCTTTACTATTTCACCACCAGGGGATATGAGAAGAACCCCTACTCCAGCACCTTCTTTGTAAGATGATCCATCAAAGTATAATTTCCAAAGCTCATCTTCTTGTTCCTTGCTGCATTTAACTGGCTGTTCCTTTTCAACCTGTAACAAACCATCAGTATTGTCATCATCACTAAAATGTAACATGCAAGTACCCAAATATTTATCAATAGCATACAGAGGATGGTTTGTATGGTTCTTGTCATCTGTTACAATATAGGCCAACTGAATCTTTCTATACAGCCTTTTGTTTTCTCCTCCAAACATAGGAATAGTAGCATATGATAAATCCATTTGCAAAGTTCCACCAACTTTATTTTCCCAAGACCTAGAAAGAAGTAACCCAAATTTAGGTGTAATATATGCTACCACCACATCCATGATTACACTTTTCATTGGTAATTGAGCCAAACTGACAACCATGTCTTTAATCACACCTAAACAGTTTACAGCCCGTGAATCAAATGCATATAGATCATGATAGGGTTTGGTTATACTCAGACCTAAAGCCTCCATGACAACCTTTGGCATTAAATTGTGTGATGCTCCTGAATCTAACAAATAGTTATGTATCATTTTTTCATGGACTATCAGAGTAATGTAAAATGGAGGTGAAGCACCTGCTTCATTCTTAGTTTTTTCAGCCAAGGATGATCCAATAAAAACCTTAGGATTTTCTTCTTGCATATTCACTGTATCAAAAATAGGTTGATTGCTTGCTGAACCAATCATTTTAAGAACTGATTCTTTGTAAGAAGGATTTTTCATTAGTTCAGTAAAAGGCATAGGAATCTTTATTTTGCCTAATTCATTTTCCAAATTAAAATTCTGCACAGTTTTATTTACCTCTTCAACCTCCATGTTCTTCTTTTGCTTTTCTGGAATTTGTTTTTTCTTTGACACAGGATCAGATGGTTGTTTAGCAGGTACAACTACCTTCTTCTTTGGGTTTTGTAATACTTGTTTTGGGCCTGACCTCAAATTCAAAGTCTTCTTGGGTTCATTTTGACAGACATTAGTAGTTACAGCAGTCATTTTCAGATTCAAATCATCCTTTGTTTCAAACATATCAGCATCATAATATTCTGCATTCAAAAACTCTTCTTCAATGATAAAACCCTCAATCAACCTTTCTCCAAAATAGTTCATATCCGGATCTATGTCTTCAAATAGCACTTCTTCATCAATCTCTTCTTCATCAACATCATTGTTCTGAATAGGTGGTGGTACCCTTTGGTCCTCATTCTCTTTCCTTTCTCGCTGAATATCATTATTTCTTCGTTCTCTAGGTATGAAACGAGGAGCAAATTGTCTTCTGAATTGGTTCTGATTGTTAGGGTTTCTTTCACCTTCTTGAACAGGCTTGCTGGAATTTCTTTCTAGTTCTAACTTGTTTAATTTTGCAGTCAAAATCTTCACTAACTTGGCCATCTCGTCAATTTTTCCTTCTGAAGAATGAGATGTTGAAACCCCTGGAGCTACTTCCTTCTTACCTTTCCTATCATACATCTGCTAAGTTGTTTCCTTCTTCAATCTATTGGAAGCCAATATGTTAGACTCCACCTCTAATGTTGCATCTTGCATATTCTGTAAAGAAACATGTCTTCTCTCTCTTAGTGGTAAAGAAAATTCATGATCAAAAGCAGTTGCATATGTGAGTTTTGCAGATGTTTCTGAAGGTTTTATTTATGCAGGAATTCTGCTGTACATTTTATTGAATATTTTTGAAAAATCTGCAATGGTTTCAACCTTCTTTATCCTAAGGACTCCAAACTCAGTTATATAATAAGTATGGTCTTTGGTGTCACTCCATTGTCTCATGAAGAGGTCCTGAAGCTCTTCTATGATGGTGATAGAATTTGCAGGCAGCGCCCTAAACCATTTTCTGACATCTCCATCAAGGCTCTACACAAACATCCTCATCCATACGTCCTTAGCTTCAATGTTCTGGTTATCAGCATAACTGAGAAAAGATTCCCAATGCTCTTCAGTTGTAGTTTCACCCTGTCCATTAAAACTAGGCAGGTATTTCTGATAGTCACCTCCAGGCAGTGCATTCAAAGGGTGAGGCAAAACTAATGGTGCATATTTTGCTGCAACCATTCGGTCCATCATGTCTATAGGCTGATTTTGGGCTACCATTTTAAGGCTGACTGACTTTGGTGATGGAGATATTTGGCTAGAACTTGGCTGAAAAGGGGTTTTACCTACTTTCAAATGAAATAGAGGTATCTTACCAGGAGATATTGTTTTTGATTTTCTGAAAGATTGAGGATCAATGAAAACTTGAAAGTTACTGACATGAATTATAGGCTTTAACCAAGGTGAAGTTTCTTCTTCTTTTCTCAAAACAGATAAAGGTGATGAACCATCCAACTGATTAGGGTCACATAAGACTGGTAATGACTGAGACCTTCTAATCCTCCTTGTTGTTTTCAATATTTGTTCTGGGTCTGAAACACCCAGCTGCAAAGGTGAAATAGGTCTGTTTCTAGTTCCAATTCCCCTAGTAGCCACTGTGACAAACTGGTGAAAAGTAGTCTTTAAGATATGCTGGTTTAAGTTCACCTCTTAATACTAGTGAAATGATAAGTATCCCAGGGAAAAATATGTTTTCAACTTCGTTCCCCGGCAATGGCACCAACCTTAGTGAAATTCCTTTTTAGTGCCAACCTTAGTTTCATCAATAACATGAAGTTTATCCTCCTCAAATAGGCATGTCTCATCCTCTGACAGGACTGTGATTGGACTTTGTTTTTGGACTTTAGTATCCTCTTCATCACCTGAAACTTTCTCTGCAAGTACAATCTTTTCAGCAACAAATGTCTCTGCTGGTGCATCATCCTGAATAGACTCGGTCTCCTTATTATCAGACTGCAAATCTTTGCTCTCAATGTCATTTAGATGTTGTTTAGACTCACAATATTCTTTTGCAGGCTCTGCAACTTCCTCCAATTTAATATTGTCTTCATCTTTAACCTTTATCTTCTTTCTTAGCTTTCTGATCAAGGTCTATCCTTTATTAGCTTGTTTTCTATTAGACTGTTCTTCTTGACTATTCTGAAACCCTGACCAAAAAAGGAAATATTCCCAAGTTTTTCCTTTACTCTGAAAAACACTGTTGATAATTAGTTTGATAAGCCCATGGTGAAAAATGGACTGTCTAGTATAATTTTGGTGTTCTTTGATTCTGCAAGACATCTTCTGCAGGCTCTTTAGCAAGAAGAAGGGCAGGTTCATCATTGACTGATTACTGAGGTGTTGAAGAAACCTGAAATGGTATTTAAAAATGAAGGCATACCTTCCTTCACATGTACTATAACTTTGTAAAACCTTAATAGGTTCTACCCATTTAGGCCTAAAGTTATGAATGGGTACACCCTTACCCCAATCTGAAACTATACCAGGCAGTAGGTACCTTTGTGCATTAAAAGTGAATGGCACTTTCTTAAACCATAGTTTTCCCTCACTTTTAACTCATGTTGCCTCAGCTACCAACTCTTTGGTCAATTTGAATTTCAAAGTATCAAAAGATACAGTGTCTTTGTCATAGCTCTAAGCAAACTTATGGGAGACCTCTGCATTGTATCCATCAATTTTCTTGAAAAATATCAACCATCCTGCATTTTCAAATAGTTCAGCACATTCTGGGAATTTATCTATCCAACTGAGATCAGTGGGCTCAGCCCTATTAGTTTTTCCAGTCTTCTTCATTTTCACTGTGGTTTGCAACACCAATCAATAATCTCACAGTCTATTTATCTTCAAATTCGCACAATTTTGGCACTCTATTTATCTTCAAACTCTCACAGTTTTCCCTATCAGACAATTTAGGAAATGTTTTGTACCAAATTTCAACAATTTGACCTAATCACAAATTCAGGGACCTCCAATAGTTATGCTCTGATCTTTACTAACTTAAATGATGAATACTTAGATATATTGATTAATATCTCATCATTCAAAGTCTATTGAGTGAGCAAATTCATGTCCTTCCTTAGAATTTTGACATTATAGGATTTATCATAAAACCCCCAAATTTAACAAACCCTATCAAATGCCACGTGGGGTACCTGCTCAAAAGCTTAATACAAGCACTGGAAGTTGATCCCTTCAAAATTTAGGTGTCGAATTGCATGTTCCAGTTGTCCTCAACTGTCCAGATCACTTCGAACTATCACCGCTGGGAAGCCCTAATTCTTCCTTCAACTGTCAAAACTCCGATTTCTCAGCAATATGTCTCCACCACAAATTTCAATGCCTTCGTATTCTTCAGCTTAAGAACATATTCCCAAAAATTATGCCTCGTTCCACTCACTGTCATCATTCGCCATGAACTTGCATACAATTTCCATGATCTCCCTCACACGATGACCATACACCTGTTTCAATGATAAGCCTGGAAAGACACATATCAAATGTGATAATTGATGTGGTTAACAGCTCAGCAATGAAACCCCCAAAAAAATTGGATTGAAAAATAACTATTTTGGCACTTGCGACTTTCTTGTAGCGTGCTAGTGTATTAAATTCGCTCTTGCGCTACAAGAAAGTCCAAACACATAATTTCATCTCATTAAATCACTAATCAGGTTTAAGACTTGGTTTATATGATTAATCTTGATCTTAGTGTCATTTATGGAACCATTTAATCAATATATACCTTTTAGAACCCTTCAAGAATGAACTCTGAGCTAAATTTTATAAAAACAAGCTTAAAAATAGGCAAAATCAAAATGATGAAAACTAAAGGCTTAAACTCAAAATTAACCTTTATGAACCAAAATTTCCTAAGAGCAAAAATATTAGCAAATTTAAAAAAAAAACATAAACAAAAGCATAAAACTAAGGAAGATAAAATCATGACCTAACTTAATCAAAAGGGGAAGAGTCTCTTTTCCTAAAAGAAAAACCAGAAGCACACTACATGCATATGCACTCTATTTTTTTATTTTTCTTAAAACATAGATAGATCTAACTTAAAACTACAATATTTTTTATTTTGATGAGATAGTACTAATGAAAAAAGAGACAAAAGAACACAGAGAACCTAAAATCTTGTGAGGCTAATCAAAGATCCAATGTCTTATGCTCAATAATGATAATGACCTAATCTCAGTAAAAAAAAAAATCTTTTTAACAAGCAAAAAGAAGTCCTCTATGGAAGCAAAAATGAAATCAAGATGCTAATCAAATGGTATTTCTTTCATTATTTATAACATACATGAAAAGAGAGCTCACTACAACCTAATATTTTCAAAAAATAATTCCTTTCACAATCACAACCAACAAGCACAGAAGGAAATGAATAATCAACAAGCCTAGTCTAGCATTTGAATTCTTCAATCAAACCAATATTTTACCACAGAATTTCAAACCATAAGCATTCAGATTCTAACACACAAGATTGACAGTGCAGGGATGAAAGCAAACAAACTCAAATTTTTGCAAAAAATGAGAAAAAGCTAGTCTTGGAACAAGGCCTACCTGGCACCACGCTGGAGGGGTCTTGACAGAGCGTTTCTGGACAAGCACCGCTTCTGGAAACATGACTCGGATGGTGGAACCATATGTGGCTAACATATTTCAGGCGGTGGCACCGCTTGTTTCCAAGAGCACATGACCAGTTCCCTGAATAGATCCAAAACACAAAGGAGAACAAAAGATCAAGTTAGAAATTGATCAGATCAAGGAAAAAATTGATGGATTGACAGTCAAAAAGAGCATAAAAAGTCAAAATAATTCAGATCTGAAAGTTTCAAACCAAAATTCACTGAGTCAAATGGCATATCTGACTGAAGAGAGTTGGAGATGGAGCCTAGATTCGGACAAGAGTTCAAGAACTGAGGAAGATCAGATCAACTGAGATTTACATTGAATCCCTAGCGAAGTCACTAGATTTGTAATCAGAAATATTGCACCTTCTATGAATAGAAGTTGTTCCTCTGGTCTAAATGGTTCAGATCGAGAACAAATGAGTGAATGACAAAGGATGAAGACCTTCCCTGAATGTCATAGACACTTGGAATGCTGCTTCGATAGTGAACCTGTGTACCTACAAACAGATAAAACATGCAAACACATCAAAGCTACCAGAAAATAATCTACTTATCCATGTTAGAAGGAGTCTAACAACATATACATGTGAAATCAAAACAACAATAATGTGGGACGAAAATCAGCTTTGCATTAAGAATGTATGGAGAAGTTTACAACCGTTGCCTTAGTGTCGATAAGCACCTCCACGAGACAAACACTTCATCCCCATTAGCTCCAACTTTGCTCTCTATGCTCTCCAATGACTTGGGCTAAGGGGTCAATCCAACAACATAACAATACCTCTATAGTTCTCCCCCTCAACTATGGACATGAGCTTGTATTTATAAGGCTCAATGGATAAGAATAGTTGAGAGAATTGTGGGTGAGCTGGCTCCAAGATCCTACCATGGGGGATATCGAGCTCAACTGATCCATAATGATAGGGATAAGGGAGGACACAAGGCTCATGATCTAGAAGGCTCGAGAAACTTCTCTTTTTCCCATTTTACCCAGGGTACGGCTTTTCTTATCTTATGACAGAGCGGTTTAGATGAGAAATGCTTTTGGACCAAAGACCATAGGCGGTGGCACCACTCCTTGAAAACATGATACAGGAGGTGCTGAGCAAGGTACCACTCATGGGCCACAAGGAAAGCATGGTGCTGAGTTTTTTCAAGTAGAATTGATAAACAGAGTAAGTTTCCACTCTAAATGTTGGGATTAATGGAAAACATGGAAGTTAAGGTTCTTATCACATGATGGTGACATGATTTGGGTATAACATAGTGGCCTCCGGTGGGTTTTGATTTCCACCAGACGCAAAACCAGGATCAACTGTCCTCAAGTTCATCTTTTGATTGTTGGGTAAAGGATTAGTGAACACAGTTGGGCCCTATGCTATGAAATTCGAGGCATCCTCCATACGAGGGAACGAGTGAGGTGGTCCTCCTTACAAAAATTACAAGGAAACTTCACCTTACGTTTATTTTGCTTGTCCCCCCTAGCATTATTATTATTCTTATCATTATTATTAGCATTTTTGTTCTTATTCCCACCCTTACGATAATTTTTTCCTTTTTTCTTACTCCTTCCAGGCTGCTGGTTGCCTTTAGGGTTCGACGATTACACGAAGAGTACACTCACCGATTGAGTACGTTGAGACGAAGCCATAGCTTGTCCTAGCGTAGACTGGTTAATCAATAATTGGCTCACTTGTTTCGTAACCAAGTCCGCAGGTTTGGTACTAGTAGAGCCAACAATACCATTGGCATGTGGCCCAAGCTTGATCTTGGGGTCGAAATTGGATCGTAGAGCATTTGGTATAATCTCATACAAAAGTCTATATTGAGAATAGATCAAATCCAACTCTTGAGCCCTAAAGATAGCTTGCTCCTCATTTTGAGCTCTAGATGTAGAAATATCCTTTGCGATGTAAGGTAACAACGATTTGAGGAACCATTCAAGAAGAAACTCTGGTGGTATAAAGGCTTTAATTAATCGTTTCCATCTACGCCACTTTGAATATGATCCAAAATGTGCATGGGTTTGTCTTGCCGAAAGGTTGATAAGAGTTTGGTACTGATGTCGTAATGTATGGGTAGCTGGAAATGATTAAGGAAAGTCATAGAAAGATCATCAAACATAGCATAATCCCCCCCTGGTAACTCTATATACCATTTCGCCGCAGGACCCATTAGGGTGCATTGAAACAACCTCAAATGAATGGAATCATCATGTAAGGAATTGGAAGAGCACCAAAGGTGGAAAGTGGTGACATGCTCACCAGGATCATCACCAGCCTTACCTTCAAACTTGGAAATGTCCGAAGGAACCTTGGTAGGGACTACCGGCCATGCCGGATTATGAGGCACAAGATCATTCATCATTCTTGAAAAGTCAGCTAAGTTCAATGTCACAAGGAAAGGGAGCCTAGTTTGAGCTGGTCAATTCCACACTCCCTTATATTTTTGATTCATGTAAGGTTTATTGCTATAAATACCATGGCCTTGGCCATAATAACCTCCTCCATAGTTTTGATTCATGTAATTTTTATTGCTATAAATACCATGGCATTGGCCATAATAACCTCCTCCCATTTGAACCATGAAGGGCTACATGGAAGCATTGTGATGTGGGGTACCTTGATTATGAGGCACTACAAATCCATAATTAGAAGAGTAAGCGGGTTGTTGATACCCATACCCATATGGTTGGTGGTTTTGTCCATACTGCGGTCCATAAGAATGTCCATGGGAAGCTCCATAAGGTGTTCCATGGGATGTACCATGAGAAGGTCCATAGTTAGGGATATGGGGAGCTCCATGAGCTCGAACATGAGATGATCCAGAAATAGGTACATGACCTGCTGACACAATAGGAGGTACTTGGCTATAGGATACTACCGGGTTAGCAGTCGCATAACAAACATGGCTAGTAGTAACATTCTGGCCTGAAGGCCCACGTGAGTTAGTGGTTTGAATACGAAGGGACATGTGAAGGAATGTAAGTGGTGTTCCCAATGTTCACTCGTTTCGGTCCTGGTAACTGAATAGGATTACTAACACTAGGACTAGGAGGAGCATGCGAAGACGCCTCCACCACAGGGATGGAAGGTGCAATGTGACTACTTCCCCCAAACCTCTCTGCATGGAAAGGAATGGGAGTGCTCCTAGGCGTAGTGCCAGGGTCAACTTTCGACTCAACATGATGTGTCGGATCTGGCTCAGGGATATTAGGCATGCCATATCTAACATGACTAGTGCTTGTGGGTTCATAGTGAGTCTCGTCGCTCAAAAACCAATACCAGCGACCTGTGAATGAGGGATCATAACCAGATCGTGAAGGCTGTTCATATGATGGATCATATGTGCTAGTAGGATCTTCCTCCCCGACCTCATGAGGTGGAGAGGACATCTCTAGAATCTCATCCTCATGATCTCCTATGGTGTGTGAATCAAAGTGAGAAGTAGTCCATCAGGACTGTCTAGTTCTCTCTCCCAAAGGAAGAGGAGACGCGGAAGGCAGAAGTCCTTATAAACGACGAGAACAGTGGGGTTTCGTACCTGAATCCACAATGACTCAATAAAAATAAAAGACTCAATCTAAATACGTAAACCCTAGGCCAACTAGCGTGCACAGAGCATACACCTAAAAATGTAAAGCCAAATCACAAGCAAACCAAGGGTAGGATACGTGAGCTCTCGAATGAAGCAGGTATGTCTCACCTAGGAGAGGCTTGAGACTCCAATACACAATAAGCAGAGGTTTGAAACCAATTATAGTGGCCCTTAGCTTCAACATATATAGAGACTGTGTTGGACACCTGCAGAATAACCTGGCCAGGACACCTGCAGAATAACCTTTGCAAATACCCCCTCGATAACCTAGGTAAGGAAACTAAGGTCACCTCAATATAATTAATGATCAGGTGGACATTCGTAGGTGGGATTGACTATATGGGAAGGGTAACAAAGCTCGAATCCTGAAAGCACAACTAGTACCCCAAGGGTTCACTAGCCAATACCTCAAAGGCCCCAGCTATGAATACAATCCTGGATATATCTCCGGTGCTAATCAATCACAATCAGGGTTCATCCCAATCATAATTTCTCACATTGCCTCATGCTTAACTCCCTTGTAAGAGGAGGATCCTGAGAAACACTAATTATATAAAGGATTTCACACTCTCACCTAGACAAACACCTAATTGTTTTGTTTAGTGGTCTTGGAGAATTAACTCACAATGAACTATTCCAAGACCCTAAAACCTAATCTTGTTGATGCGCCCTAGAAAATAAAAGAGTGTAATTCATTTTATTATGCGTTGATTTTAATTGGCTTTATTACTCAAAGGGTAATTGGACGTGCAACTAATGAAGTTATGACACAATAAGAAGTAAAATGCACACCTAACAATCAATGCAAATGCACTATGTCGAATGAAAAACAGGGTATGCTACTATGTGAAGTGCAAAATTTGTCCTTCAAAATGGTATATGCAATCATTCCTATATGAAAATATGACTAAGATTCACCCAACAAACCTAATGCAAGTACCATGTGAATGCAAAATGCAAACAATGCATAACTATGCAAAAAGAAAAATGTTTTTGTATTTTGAATTAAACGAGATAAAAAGAAAAAAGATGACTCTACCACCCTCAGACTCTGCAACCACTCACAAACAAAATCCAAGCAAAGCACCAAGGTAAAAGAGACCTAATGCACTAATCTCAAAACAAAAAGTAGAAAATGAAATGACAAGAACATTTTCAAAAATCAAACTAAAAGAAGTCTCTGGTCAGACACAGGGGTGTATACAGACTCCATAAGCATCCAGGAAGACTCAGCAATCATCCAAACTCACCCACCAACACTTAATCTTCCCAAAAAAGCAAAAAATCAAGGAATACACGACTATTCTCAGTAAACCTGCGTACATATGCGACTATGCCAGGACAAAACTACGTGTACACACGATTATGAAAGAAAAACCCATGTACATGAAGAAAAAGAGATAAAAATAAGGTAAATAGACAAGATGAGACAAAATTTACTCCTACAGGACACTACTGGAAAAACATGCCCCCATAACTGACATAGAAACAGAGAAATCAGAGTAATCCAAGCACATTGAATGCCGAAAAAACACCCAATGAAAAACAACTAGGAACCTCCCTAGTGGAGTCGCCAATTCTGTTACAGAGAAAAATTCCTATGGCTTAGGGTGTACCACAACAGACAAGGAAACCGCAGAAATCAATCCCTTCCCAATATGTAAGAGAAATAAAGCATCTAACACTAAAGGATCTTGAATCATACCACATTCCTGACGGTTGAAGTAGATCCCCATTGAGCTTTTTCCAATCCCGCTTTCTTTAGCAATTCACTCTCAACAACAGTAAACAAGGAAAGCATGCTATATAATATAGTGTTAGGCCTACTATGTCATATATAATCAATAATTCATAAGAAATTAAACATATCCATGGATTCAATATTCATTTAAATGCACATCATTGGACAAGAAAAGATATTTCTATTAATAAAATCAGAGATTACATAAGTGACAACCTTTTCCAGCACATCTGCGAACCCAAGAAACTCATTCCTCCACCTGGGCCTCAACCACATCAATCCTCCATCTCTCAATAGCAAGCTCACAAGAAAAGGAAATCTTTAGAAGAAGACAAATGCTCCAAGGGACAAAGGGATGCAGACTCAAGTACAAGAAAGTTACAGCAACAATGGATTATAGTTCTCTTGCTCTTCAATTCCTCCTCTTCAATTTATCCAAGGGGTTCTTTATATAGCACTCCAAAGGGGTAATGGAGGGTCAAATCCAAGCGATCTCAAGGAATTTGGAAGGCCAAGAGACAAGTGATTCGGATCCACATCAAGAAAAACGCCAAAAATATTTGAACTTATGCACACGTCCCGATGTACGCGGGTTTAAGGTCAATATCCACGTATATACACGAGAAATGGATTAAAGGTCACGTACAACAAATAATAGGTGTCTTTAGGGATGATCTTGGAAACATCAAAGGTACAATAATGGTCCATGGGATCCAAAGATTTTGTAGAGAGACAGGGAAGGCCATAAAAGTGTGATCAACCATGTGTGGTAAAATCAGCTGTAACATGCAAGCATTAACATAAATACTGAAATTTATGCATCTATCAAATCCACACTAAAAAATATACATCTATGAAATCCACATTGAAATTTATGAATCCATGAAATCTACACTGAAATCAATGCATCCAAGGAATAACAACTACACTTAAAAGTATGCAATGATAAAACACCATACACTAAAATCTATGCAAGTATAAAACACCATATATTGAATCTATGCAAGTATACAATTCAATATATCTTCTAAAAAATTAGATGAACTGAGAGGGTCAAACCTTGGACCTCAACACCCATTATCCCAACACCCTTACCACTATTCCACAAGTAGTTCTTATTATACATAGTACATAAATTATATATAAACTTGAACATTGAACTCTGTGCAAGTATAAAACCAATATATTTTCTGAAAAATTAGATGATCTAGGAGGAACGTACCTTAGACCTCACACCCATTATCCAAACACCCTTACTACTATTCCACAAGTAGTTCTTATTATACATAGTAAAGAACTTATATATAAACTTGAACACTGAAATATATGCAAGTATAAAATTCAATATATTTTCTAAAAAATTGGGTGATCTAGGAGAATTGAACCTTGGACCTCACAACCATTATATGAACACCCTTACCACTATTCCACAAGTAGTTCTTATAATACATAGTAAAGAAATTATATATAAACTTGAATAATCTGTTGATTTATATAAATATAAAATTTAAATTATATTTTAATTTAAATATAAATATAAAATATAAAAATTTAAATTGACTTAAAGAAATCCTGTTGGACAAATTGATTTCGTTTTGGATAGATTGATTTTGTTTAACAGTCTGATATGAAATCAATTTAAAATATAATTATATATGCTAATGAAATCGTTTTGGACAAATTGATTTCGTTTTCGTTAAGAGTTGAGGGTATAATTATATCTGCCAACGAAATCAATTTAAAATATAATTATATCTGCCAACGAAAACTTAAAATATAATTATATCTGTCAATTTGTCCAAAATGATTTAAGATATAATTATATATACAAGATACGAAAGCAATTTCTCCAAAACGTTGCTCTCTTTCCCCCCCAAAAAAGTAAAAACTATACGTTCGTTTTGAGCATGTCCATGAGCATGTTTTGGATTTTTTTGTCTTGGCATTGTAAAAACCTGCTAAACGTAGACATGAGAGTCCATGCAGCCATTTGGAGTATGGAAAATGTTGAGGTGACAGACTCTAAACACAGTAGGTTCGTTTCATGGCACTGGGAGAAAGCACATTTGGATGGCTGTGCTTGGGAACACAGTCATTTGCAGACACCAAGGGAGATGACAGAGGGAAAGTAAAGCTTCCTAGGTTTGAACGATGAGGAGAAAACACTCATGCAGAGCTTGGGTTAAATGTGGGAATGTTTCCACATGGATTATCGGTGATGGTTACACACCAAATCTACAACAGAACCTAAATGTTCCATACTTGGCATTCCAAATACACTCGCTGCAATGATAGAGCAACGAACATACCACTGCCAAACCCTAACTCATGCCAAAGAGAAGAAACATGCAGCCGTTAACTGAGGAATTTGGGATTTCATATATGCGAGTATCAAAAGAGTTATTTGATGCTATTTAACTGAGGCATCTTTTAAACGCTTGGTCTAGAAAAAACACCTAACCTTAAAACCCAAGCATGGTTTTGCAATAAAAACTCGGGCGACATTTTGCAATTAATCCTAGAGCTGGAGATGGAGAATGGCGAGTAGATAAATTTAAAATAAGATTACATGTTCGTATAAATGTTTTGTTTTCGATCATATTCTTTCTTCGTTGGTTCCCTTCTCTTTGCCGCAAATTCTGGTTTTTATAAAAAAAAATTGTCGTTATATATTAGTTTTGTTGTTTTATATAGCCATTGAATAAAAATACACGTCCTTTTATTAATAGCCGACATCAAATTTATTATTTATTATTAATTCTTTTGTTACAAACATTACAAGATCTCCCTCATACAAGATTCGACAAACGTTACAATATCTCCCTCATACAAGATTCGACAAACGTTGCAAGATCTCCCTCATATTATTTTTGGCCGATTTAATATCAACAAATGTTACAACATCTCCCTCATACAAGATTTGAAAAACATTACATGATATCCCTAATACAATATTCGACAAACGTTACAAGATATACCTCATATTATTTTTGGCTGACTTAATATCCACAAACGTTACAAGATCTCCCTCATACTGGGCTGTAGAGCGCCTCTCGGCGCAATAAGTAGAATACATTTTTATGTTTAATGTAGGCATTCTATTTTACTTACCATGATTATTTATGTATATTTTAGTAGCTTATTTAAGTTGTTAAAATAGTGATATTTATTCACTTCAACAAGTGATGCTTACTCTCTTCTACAAGTGATGCTTACTCACTTACACACATGTTCATAAGTTAATATTTGTAGTTAGGTTCTCTCTAGATTTTTAGGCATCAAGATATCATCATGTCTCTAATCCTTAATTTCCTAAGGCTTCTCTTGTCTTACACCTCTCTCCCTAGTACATTCCTTCACCCAATTCATGACGTTGTAGTGTACGTAGCGTACGTCAATTATGTTATTTCACCATTCATAAATCACCATGTTTTAACTAATCCATGGTCTAAATTATGAAATCATAACAAAATTTACAATGTTCACTAGCAGGGTCTTGGCCTTGATCTCCTTGCCATGAACTAATATGTATTTACACCATTACATTTTGATTACAACCATGTAGGAGTCAGGAGGATATTACAAAATGTAATAAAACAAAATTTTCTCTAACATAATTGTCATTTTATGTATTTGACATAGGTGTAAATTTTGAAATTGCCACATTTTTATAAAATTTTGAAAGAAAATCTAATGAATCCAAAAACATTTAATATTTTATAATTTTAAAAATAAAAATAATACACTTTATCTAATTCTCTTCATAAAATGATGTCCAAGTTTAATACTTTTTTAGAGTAAGACTATTATTGTATGTTTAATGTACAAATACAACATAGCCAACATTAAAAGGAAGAGACTTCCTACTAAACAATGAAAAATTAAAAAAGAGATAGCTAAACCATTGATAAATAAAAGAAGAAACCTGTTAATATTGATACCATTAAAAATATTACCACGACTAAATTTAATGAGAAATTGTGATGAAATAGACAAATAGAGAATTCCCAATATGGGAGGCAAGGTGAGAAACACCTCATGGCACATCTAGCACATCTCCTTAGCATGGAGGATGTAGTTGGCTTACAACACATGGAAGCGCATGCCACTCGTGGGAGCAGTAACCTCCAATCCCAGTCTAATGGAGGATATGGAAACCACACATGAAGAGGTGTTTTATTCATGATATTTTTCTATGATATGACGACTTGGATAATCTGTCACTTGGCATCATTGAAGGATGGGAGGAACATTAGGCTTGAGCTATTTTAATGGGGAATAATGGTAGCATAAATCAATGTAAGAAGCTACAACATAAGGAATCTTATGCAATCTATGGCAGTTGAAATATGAAGTTTGCAATTGGAAAGAGGGAATTAAGGGATTATCTCAAGCCTCTTTTGGCTTCTAAATTCTTTCGTCAGATGATTAAGGGAGTATTAGCAGTTCTCTAGAGAGACCATGGGTTTGTAGACCTACAACGTGCTCTTGCTAGGTGCAAACAAGTTCAATCTTATCATTCTTGGTTATGGTATAGGTTCCTAGGTGTCCTCTATAGCAACATCTGCTTCTTTTTAGGCTCCAATATGGTAGGAAGAGGGAAATGGTGCATAGAGTGAATGGGTAAAGGGCTCAACCACATGTCCAAGGACATGAAGGATGTTGAAACCTTTACAACATTGGTTTGCTTCAAGTTTATCTCTCAATATTCTCTTAGTCAATCAACATTTCGTTTTCTTTGTTTTTCTCATTCTTCTGCTATCAATCCCTCTAAATTTCTTTTTCGATATTCTTTTTGTCATTCTGTGTTTTGTTTTCTTCATTCTTCTCATTCTTCTGTTGTCATTTCATCCAACTTTATTTTTCGATATTCTTTTTCTTGTTTTGCTTTTCATTTCAATTCTTCTTCTCGTTTTTTTGTTGTAATTTTGTTAGATTTTCTTCCTTGATATGGTTTCTGATGTTTGACATCCTATAATTTTTGTTCTTCTCATGTTTGTCTGATAGCATCTTCTGCATACACATATTCCATGTCTAGTTCAGGCTCTATATCAAAAATGTCAAGCATTAACATAAACACTGAAATTTATGCATCTATCAAATCCACACTAAAAAATATGCATCTATGAAATCCACATTGAAATTAATGCATCCATGAAATCTACATTGAAATCAATGCATCCAAGGAATAACAGCGACACTAAAAAGTATACAATGATAGAACACCATACACTGAAATCTATGCAAGTATAAAACACCGTATATTGAATCTATGCAAGTATACAATTCAATATATTTTCAAAATTCTATATATTCTCTAAAAAAATAGATGAACTAAGAGGATCAAACCTTGGACCTCAACACCCACTATCCCAACACCCTTACCACTATTCCACAAGTAGTTATTATTATACATAGTAAAGAAATTATATATAAACTTGAACATTGAAATCTATGCAAGTATAAAATCAATATATTTTCTAAAAAATTAGGTGATCTAGGAGGAACGTACCTTAGACATCATGCCCATTATCCAAACACCCTTACTGCTATTCCACAAGTAGTTCTTATTATAAATAGTAAAGAACTTATATATAAACTTGAACACTGAAATCTATGCAAGTATAAAATTCAATATATTTTCTAAACAATTAGGTGATCTAGGAGAATTGAACATTGGACCTCATGCCCATAATATCAACACCCTTACAACTATTCCACAAGTAGTTCTTATTATACATAGTAAATAAATTATATATAAACTTGAATAATATGTTTATTTATATAAATATAAAATTTAAATTATATTTTAATTTTAATTTTAATATAAATATAAAATATAAAAATTTAAATCAACTTAATGAAATCCTGTTGCACAAATTGATTTCGTTTCATTAAGTGTTGAGGGTATAATTATATCTACCAACGAAAACTTAAAATATAATTATATCTGTGAGTTTGTCCAAAATGATTTAAAATATAATTATATCTGTCAGAAATGAAATCAATTTCTCCAACACGTTTCTCTCTTTCCCCCCAAAAAAACGTAAAAACTATATGTCTGTTTTGAGCATGTTTTGGATTTTTTTGTCTTGGTATTGGAAATACCTGCTAAACGTAGAGATGAGATTCCATGCGTCCATTTGGAGTCTGGAAAATGTTGAGGTGACAGACTCTAAACATAGTAGGCTCGTTTCATGGAACTAGAAGAGAGCACATTTGGATGGATGTTCTTGGGAACGCAGGCATTTGCAGACACCGAGGGAGATGACAGAGTGAAAGTAATGCTTCCCAAGTCTGAACGATGAGGATAAAACACTCATGTAGAGCTTGGGTGGAACGTGGGCATGTTTCCACATGGATTATCGATGATGGTTACACACCAAATCTACAACAGAACCTAAACGTTCCATACTTGGCAGTACAAATACACTCTCTGCAAAGATAGAGAAACGGGCATACCACTGTAAAACCCTAATGCACGCCAAAGAGAAGAAACATGCAGTTGTTAACTGATGAATTTGGGATTTCGTATATGCCAGTATCAAAAGAGTTATTTAATGCTATTTAACTGAGCCATCTTTTAAATGCTTGGTCTGGAAAAAAAAACCAACCTTAAAACTGAGGAATGGTTTTGCAATTAAAACTCGGGCAACATTTTGCAATTAATCCCAGAGCTAGAGATGGAGAGTGGCGAGGAGACAAATTTAAAATAAGATTACTTGTTCGCAGAAATGTTCTGGTTTTGATAAGATTCTCTCTTTGTTGGTTCCCTTCTCTTTGCCGCAGATTCTGGTTTTTATAAAATAAAAAAAATTATATATTAGCTTTGGTGTTTTATATAGCCATTGAATGAAAATACACGTCCTTTTATTAATAGCCGACATCAAATTTATTATTTCTTATTAATTCTTTTGTTACAAATGCTTCAAGATCCCCCTCATACAAGATTCTAGAAATGTTACAAGATCTCCCTCATACAATATTTGACAAATGTTACAAGGTCTCCATCATATTATTTTTGGCCGACTTAATATCGACATACATTACAACATCTCCCTCATACAAGATTCGACAAATGTTACAAGATCTTGCTCATATTATTTTTGGCTAACTTAATATCCACAAACGTTACAAGATCTCCCTCATACTGGGCTATAGAGCACCTCTCAGTGCAATAAGTAGAATCCATTTTTATGTTTAATGTAGGCATTCTCTTTTACTTACCATGATTATTTATCTATATTTTACTATCTTATTTAAGTTGTTAAACTAGTGATACTTATTCACTTCCACAAGTGATGCTTACTCACTTCCACAAGTGATGCTTACTCATGTACACACATGTTCATAGGTAAATATTCATAGTTAGGTTCTCTCTAGATTTTTAGGTGTTAAGATATCATCATGTCTCTAATCCTTAATTTCCTAAGGCTTCTCTTATCTTATACCTCTCTCCCTAGTGCATTCCTTCACCCAATTCGTTACGTTGTAGCATACGTAGCGTACGTTAATTATGTTATTTCACCATTCATACATCACCATGTTTTAGCTAAGCCATGGTCTAACTTATGGAATCATAACAACATTTACAATGTTCACTGGCAGGGTCTTTTCCTTGATCTCCTTGCCATGAACTAATACATCTTTACAGCATTACATTTCGATTACAACCATGTAGGAGTCAGGAGGATATTACAAAATGTAATAAAACAAAATTTTCTCTAACATAATTGTCATTTTATGTATTTTACATAGGTGTAAATTTTGAAATTGCCACATTTTTATAAAATTTTGAAAGAAAATCTAATGAATCTAAAAACATTTAATATTTTATAATTTTAAAATTAAAAATAATACACTTTATCTAATTCTCTTCTTAAAATGATGTCTAAGTTTAATAGTTTTTTAGAGTAAGACTATGATTGTATGTTTAATGTACAAATACAACATAGCCAACATTAAAAAGGAAGAGACTTCTTACTAAACAATGAAAAAATAAAAAAAGATAGCTAAACCATTGAAAAATAAAAGAATAAACTCGTTAATATTGATACCATTAAAAATATTATCACAACTAAATTTAATGAGAAATTGTGATGAACTAGACAAATAGAGAATTCCCAATATGGGAGGCAAGGTGAGAAACACCTCATGGCATGTTTGGATCTAGTTGGCTTACAACACATGGAAGCGCATGCCACTCGTTGGAGCATTAACCTCCATTCCCGGTCTAATGGAGGATTTGGAAACCACACATGAAGAGGTGTTTTCTTCATGATATTTTTCTATGGTATGACGACTTGGATAATCTGTCACTTGGAATTGATGAAGGATGGGAGGAACATTGGGCTTGAGCTAGTTTAATGGGGAATAATGGTAGCATAAATCGATGGAAGAAGCTACAACAAAAGGCATCTTATGCGATCTATGGTAGTTGAAATCTTAAGTTTGTTATTGGAAAGAGGGAGTTAAGTGATTATCTCAAGCCTCTTTGTTCTTATAAATTCTTTCGTCGGATGATTAAGGGAGTACTAGCATTTCTCTAGAGAGACCCTGGGTTTGTAGACCTACAACGTGCTCTTGCTAGGTGCAAACAAGTTCAATATTCTCATTCTTGGTTATGGTATAGGTTCCTAGGTGTCCTGTATAGCAACATATGCTTCTTTTTAGGATCCAATATGGTAGGAAGAGGGAAATGGAACATAGAGTGAATGGATCGAGGGCTAAACCACATGTCCAAGGTCATGAAGGATGTTGAAACCTTTACAACATTGTTTTGCAAGCATACTCCTATCCACATTCAATGGGAAATTTCTTAAGCAGATGAATGGGTGAAGAGGGATCAGAGTATGACTGAGAAGGAGGAATTGCAATAGGATATGCACTCATGGATCCGTGGTGTAGGAATCTTGAGGATCCGATATATATATATATATATATATTTGAATGTCCTGTTACTTTATCAGCAGATGAAATCAATTCTAAGGAAGGATTTTCTAGAAATAAAAGATGATCATAAGGAGATTTTGTTTTAGATGATGTTCTTTAGTACTTGATATAATCCAATGCAAACGTCAACCTTATTGTTAAGGCTACTATACGTTTTAAATACTATTCTCTTAATATACTCCTAGAGTAAACACATGTTCTTAAATATTAGTCACACTCAATCTATACGAAAATATTTTTTTAATAATGTAATATAAAGAGATAATTTATATTAAGAGTAGAAAATATTATAAGGAAATAATCTTTCATATACCCTGCAAATGGGTATACAGTATTATGTATCCTTACTTTGGGGAACTGATGATTACTTTGTTTAGCATGTGTAATGTGTATCTTTACTTTGAGGGGAATTGATGATTACTTTAGGTTAAGTTTAAATATGTAAATAAAGACTATTGGAAGAGAAAATGATCTAAGGAGATTCCTCCCAAGATCATTCGACAAAGGAAGCAAATGTAGTAAAAGCAAGTCTAGAAATGGTTGATGAGGTACTCTCTATTTCCAATGTTCACCAACATCAAAATAATTGGCTATTGGATTATGGCGCCTCTCACCATATGTGTCTTCACATAAGTTGGTTTTCATCATACCAATAAATTGATGAAGGGCTTATTTATATGTAAAATAACATTTCCTGTAAAATTATAATAATAAGAAGCGTCAAAATTAGGATGTATATTATGGCACTATGAAAACATTGACTGAGGTGAGGCATGTTCCTGAACTAAGAAAGAATCTGATATTTATGGGAGTTTTGGATGTTGCTGGTTACAATTTTGTGGTTCAAGGTGGAGGTATGAAGGTGTCCAAGGTCATCTTAGCGGTCATGAAAGAAATAAGGATCAGGAACTTGTACAAGCTAGAAGGGAGTTGTGGGGTAAGTCAAGTAGCGGTTGTTTTTGAAGCTGCAAGTGACCCTGCTCATCTATGGCCCAACGATTGGGACATATGAGCAAGAAAGGGTTGAAGGTACTTATGGATTGTAAGTTACTCCCTAGTATGGAATTTCTGAAAGCACTGTATATTTGGTAAACAAGCTAGACAAAAGTTTAAAGTAGGAATGCATGTTAGCAAAGGTATCTTGGAGTACATTCACTCTGATGTTTGGGGTCCATCCCCTACAATTTCCTATGGAGGATCATCATACTTTGTGACATTTATAGATGATTATTCCAGAAAGGTTTGGATATATTTATTAAAGAGAAAAGTTGTTTTGTTTAATGTATTTAAGTAGTTTGGGTCGTTTTTTGAAAAGAGCAGAAATAGGACAATCAATTGCTTAAGGACTGATAATGGAGGTGAGTTCACATCTAAGAAATTTGAGGATTATTGCAAGGAAGCTGGGATCGAGAGGCATAAAACCATGACCTATACTCTGTAGAAAAATATCGTTACTGAACACATGAACATGACTCTCCTAGAGAGAGAAAGGTGTATGCTCAGTAATGCCAAGTTGCAACAGGAATTGTGGGTAGAGGTAGTTTGTATAGTATGCTATCTAGTAAATTGATCACAATCAACTACAATAGATTGCAATATTCATGAAGAGGTATGCACATGAAACCCTTGTGATTATTCGAATCTTAAATCTTTTGGTTGTGATGCTTATGCTCTAGTTCCAAATAGTCAACGTTCTAAGTTAGATCTGAAATCAAAGAAGTATGTCTTTGTTGGATATGGTAATGGTGTTAAGGGATATAATTTGTGGGATCCTACTACCCACAAAATCATCATTAACAAAGATGTTGTGCTTGATTAAATGTCACTCGTGAAATCATATTTGGATGATGGTGAAATGAAATAGGAAGAAGAACCACAAATTAAACAAATTCAGTTGCATACTTGGTAATCTATAAGAGAGGAGGATCATGAAGCTATTCATGAAGATTCTCATGAAGAAGCTCTTGAAGAAGCAGATGTAGATACAAAACAAATTCCAATAAATTGAGGAATTGTCACAACAATATTTGTGAAAGTCTACATGGGTTAGAACTTTTCCAAAAAGGCATGATGATTTTGTTACATCTGTTGCTTTGATTACTAACATGAAGAACCTAGTTTCTATCATGTATTAATAAAGGTGTTTGAAAGTGCTAAATTGAAGTTAACAATGAAAGAAGAAATTGATACCTTGGAAAAGAATAAAGCATGGGACCTGGTGTAACTTCCAAAGAACATAAAATTTATTGGTTGCAAGTGGATATACAAGTTGAAGAAATGTGTTGATGATAAGGTTTCAAAAACAAAGAAATACTAGTAGAAAAAGGGTACTCTCAAAGGAAGGTATTGATTTCCATGATTTTTTTCACCAATCGTTAATATTGCTTCTATTTCGTTAGTGTTAGCACTGGTTGCTTTACTTTATATTGAGTTAGAGAAGCTAGATGTTAAAACTGCATTTCTACATGGATATTTGGATGAGGACATTTACATGGAACAACTGTAAGGGTTTGTTCAAAATAAGAAAGGAATATTGGTTTTTACGCTCAGAAAGTCATTGTATGGCCTGAATCAATCTCTCAAACAGTGGTACAAGAAGTTTGATTCATTCATGGTCAACCAAAATTTTACCAAAAGTGAGTATGATCATTGTGTTTACTTTAAAAGCTTGGAAGATAGCATGTTCATTATCTTGGTGTTATATGTTGATGATATGATCATTGCAAGAAAGATCATGTTTGATATTAACAGGTTGAATGCTTAGCTGGCTAGGATGTTCGATATGAAGGATCTAGGAGCATCAAAACTAATATTAGGCATGGAGATACATAAAGACAGAAAAAATGGTAATATGTGCTTATCACAAGAGAAGTATGCAGAGAAAATACTTTAGAAATTATATATGAATAAGGTGAAACCAGTTAACATCCCTTTGTATTCTCATTATAATCTTTCTTCGATTTTGTGTTCTAGTAATGATGAACAAGAGAAATAGATATTTGATGAGTTGGATCGACCCTTAATATTAATACTGGAGAGCACAGGATCTACCCTTGAATTACAGAAGGAAAACGTAGCACCAAGTTCTGTGAAGCCTTGAGCCTGACACGAAGATATCTATCAATGATCGATCATGGTAACTGTTGATCTAGGGTTTGGTGCTCTTGGTCATTTTTGAGGGAAGCTTCTCAAATGGATCCTCCTCTAGAGGAACATCGATGCATTTTAGATGAAGCCTTTAGGTATTTGGTGACTTCCATGCCTCCCCCACCACCTTCTGCTCTGGATTCCAGTGATGCGATTTTCGTCAAGCAAGCAATCGCCCCTCGAATCCAAATCATGTCTGCAGCTACAAGGTTGAAAGCCGTTACACTGAGCGAGGAGTGCCTGATAGGTCAATTTACTGGAATTTGGCCCTCACCAAAAAATATGGACGCATGGATAAGCAAGAATTGGATGCCCTTGATATCTAGGGTCCTGCAACATTGTTTCTACATAAAGGGGTTTTTTACCTTCTTGTTTGAAAACAATGTTGATAGAGATCTTATATTCAAGAATAGACCTTACTTCATGGGTCCTCATGGTTTACATTTAAATCATTGGAGTTTATATTTTGATCCAAAAAAAGATGTGTCATCAACAGTTCTGGTTTGGATTCGTCTCCCACACCTCCACTTGTGCTACTGGAATGATGAATATCTACAAGAAATCAGGAATTCTCTCAGCAATTATATTGACAAATCGGAACCAAAGGGTCCTTTGTTTTCTTGTGCAAGGATCTGCGTGGAAGTAGAGATAGAAAAAGTCATGCTAGAAGTTGTAAACATGTACATGGATGGATGGGAGCACATGCAAAACATAGTACGAACAACTACCTTTTAAGTGCAAGAAGTACGATGAATATGGTCATTTAGTCAAAAATTTCCCAAAAGGAGCTCAAGAAATTCCAGAAAAAAATCAAGAAGAAGGATGGAAGCAAGTAAAAAGGGGAAGAAAAATGCCTCCACCTGTCCCATTATCAAGTGGGTTGCAACCACATATAAGCAAGGAAAAGTCTCAAGAAGAAAAATAAACTTTGAATAGCAACCAGTTTCAGGCATTGCATACAGAAGAGGGAGAAATCCCATCCTCCGAAACCATATCAACTAAAACAGAAGAAGAAGAAGAGACCCCTGCATCTATGAGTATTCCTCCCCCATCTCCCAAAAATGAAAGGATTGAAAAAGCACTTGAAAGGTTCACAACACCAAGGGGCTCTTGGGCATAGATGGTAAAACACAACAAAGTCACACCACAGGGTTTCTTCCCATAACAATCGCCTTCACAAAGTTCTTAGGAATTGCATGATGTAGTTCTGCAACTGAACACCATAGGAAGAAAGTCGCAAAGGTACCATAGAGAACATGAAGCAGAAAGAGAGATAGAACTAGGAAGAAATCGAAGCCTCGAGGAAATGAAAATTCTATGGTATCCTAAAAACCCACGCGGGAAAAAAATGGATGGCATATCCCAAGCAGGATCTCAATCGATCAACAAATGATTAAATTCATCTCTTGGAACTGCAGGGGTTTGGGAGGGTCAAGGAAAGTAGAAGCAATAAAATATAAAATAAAATCCGAGAGGCCAGACAGACTCATAATCCAAGAGACAAAAATGTCAGACGTGGAGGCTATGGTACTCTCACATCTTTTCCAAAAAAAATTCCAAGGTAAGGCCATAAGCTCCATAGGATCGTCTAGTGGAATAACCACCTTAATTTCAAGCAAATTTTTGATAAAATCAATTAGGGAGAGCCATCATTTTATCCTAATAGAAATACAAGAAAAGGATGATTCAATTTCACTATACATCTGTAATGTATACGGGCCAACGCATTACAGGGATAAGATAATATTTTGGAAATATGTTTCTACGTTAAAAGAGGCCATGCGAGGAAAATACCTTATTATTGTTGGGGACTTCAATACCACTAAGTTGCAGTTGGATTAATGTGGAGGGACAAAGGTCAGGATCCATTTGGTGAGAATATGGAGGATTTGATTTCATATGTGGACTTGTTGGATATTCCTTTGAAGAACATGAAGTACACCTGGAGGAACAGAAGAACTGGAATAGGTTATATTGCGGAAAGACTGGACATATTTCTGGTAAGTTCTCCCTTCCTTCAAAAATATCTCCTCCCAACCTCTCTTTCCCTCCCTTCATCGGTATACAATCACAAGCCTATATCCTTGACTTTATCCCCACCCAGTAAATCTTGGTGTTATTACTTTTCGCTTCAATCTAATATGGCTGCAAGATGAATCCTTTATTATTTAATTCAAAATTCATGGAACCTTTATTGCTTCGAATTTCCTGACTTCATTTAGGAATCAAAACTCATATCTGTGCACTTTGCTCTAAATTGTCGGGTCAAAACCATTTTTAAGAATCCAAATAATCTCAAAATTAAATTTCAAACCGATATTTTTGCTCTCCATTCTCGTATGGAAAATGATGAGGTAACTTCTATGTTTCTGAGCCAAGAAAAGGATCTGAATATGAAAATATTAAATGCTACAAGGAAGGAGGAAGAAGTATGGATATTAAAGTCCAGACAGCTATGGCTAAAAGGAGGAGATAGCAACACAGAGTATTTCCATAATAAAACCAAGGCTCGGCATAGTTTCAGTGCCATCAAGGACTTGAAAGATACAATTGGGAATAATATTTCAGGGTAGGAGGAAATAAAATATAATGCCTTTAATCATTTTCGAGATCTCTATACTGACAACGATGAGAATGACCTCGGAGCACAAGCCAAGCTCCTTTCTGGAACACTCTCTCTCATCAATGGTCTAGAGAATAGAGAGCTATCAAAACCTATTATGGAATTTGACATAAAAAATGAAATATGGTCCCTTCACATTGATAAAGTGCATGGACTAGATGGATTTACCGTAAATTTCTACAGTGCAATGTGGGACATTATAAAATAATACTTGAAAATAATGTTAATTTGGACAAGGAAACAATACAAGATTAGTGGGGCCACTAACTCATCCTTCCAGGCCTTAATTCCAAAATAAAATAGGCCTCTATCGTTGGACCGATTCAGGCCAATCTCCTTATGCAAAACCTCATATAATATCCTCTCGAAAATATTGGCCACTAGAATGAAAAGCATCATGGGTCGTCTCATCTCAGAATCGCAAGGAGGTTTTGTAGTTGGACGTCAGATACTCAATAATATAATTATCATTCAGGAATCTATCCACTCCAGCATGGAAATAAAGAAACAAGGTATTTTTGTTAAACTAGTCATGGCTAATGCATTTGACAGAATAAATCATTTTTTCTCTTTGAAATCATGTCCAAATTTGGTTTTTTCAAAAGATTTGTTAGATCGTTCAAAGCTTATATCAGCATTCCTTGGATCGCTTTGCTAGTAAATGGAAGATCTACTAAATTTTTCCAAGCTACCATAAGTCTTTGAAAAGGTTTCCCTATGTCCTCCTTCCTTTACCTCTTGGTGGTTGAATCAATGAGCAAGAAGCTTCAGCATTTTGAAGAGTCTTGTGACTTAAAAGGTTTGAATACAGCTAGAGGAGTCAAATATTTCAATCATGCACAATTTGCTGACGACACCATTCTTCTCAGGGGTTCGTCTTCTATCATTCCAGAAATGTTCAAGTGTGACTTATCTACCTTCCTAAAAGCCTCTAATAGCAAAGTGAATTTTGTTAAGTCAAAAGTTTAAAGATGGAACTTTCACCCTGGGACTTTGGAAAGGATAGAAAGGACCCTTGTGTTTGAAGGAAACGCAACATGGAATTCTTTCAGTTATCTTGGGATCCCAATCTTCAAAGGAAAAAAAGGGCTTTCAACTAGAAAGGGTTGGTTGACAATATCAAAAATAAAATCACCTCTTGGGGGACAAGGTGGCTTAATCCTGTTGGAAATCTAGTTCTCATCAACTCTATTCTCTCTTCCTACCCCCAGTTACTTTCAGTTAGTTCACAAATAGTTAGCCCTAGTTAATTTCACTTAGTTCACAATCAGTTAGAAAGCGTATGCCTTGCATGGATAATTCATTGATGCATGTGTAGTAGGTTCCTTTTCCCACCTACCACACTCAGTTTCACTGAGTTAACAAGCTGTCACTAGTTGTTTGAGTTGTTGGACATCTAGGAGTTGATATGTTGGACTCTGATATTGATTAAGAGACCATGAGTTAGAGATTCAGTTAGCTATAGTCAGATCCACTAGGTATATTCAAATTTCTCCGTAATGCATTCGAATTCTTCCTATTTGTAACCTATTGTAACACTGGATTTATTAATTGTGAATGATACTATAAATTTTCGAGCAATACTTTTATGTTTCCTGTGTGGTTTGTTTTGTTCAGTTTGTATCTTCATTCTCCATTTATTGCATACATTATTAGAACTATCTGCTTGAATATCTAAATGGAATTCAAATTCTAATATGGTATCAGATCCTTCTCAAGCAGGTTGCATGCTTGTTTCTCCCCATCGAACATTAGAAGCAGTTGGGTTTCCACAGAATTCCCCTATGATGATTTGATAGCTATGGATTTATTCAAAGCAATAGAGAGGGCATGATGGACCTTGAAAACATGTTCATACCAGGAGGAAAATAATGATTCTAACAGTTCTTGTATGCTTTTAGTGTGTTATTGCAGTGAAATTGACAGGTGCTACGTAGCTTGTATGAAGTTTTTCACTACTTCCAGCCAGAGCAATTATGAGTTCTCAAACTTCTGAACCATAGATCCTCACAACTTCCAATTATCTTGATTGGAGGATTTATATGCAGTTGGCCTTGTGCAATCATGGATATCACAATATCATACATGGATGGGGGCCTGAGCCTCATCAACCGGTAGAGCGGAATAAGTTTTTGAACCATTGTGATGAAGCATTCAGGTACTTATGTACTTATATTTCCAAAGATCTCCTCTTCCACCTAGAAGGCTTGAGGACTCCCAGATAATCCTGGGAGAATCTTGGTATCTTTTTTAACAAACAAGATGAGATTCGAGGACACATTATGGTGAATGAGTTGGAATCTTTACATCCCAGCAGTTTCGAGACTATTGAGCAATTGTTTACTAAATTCAAGTCTCTAGTACTACAGTGCAGGATACAGTGGAAGGATGAGAGGAATGTCCTTTCCATACTCAGCAAACTAGGCCCTGAGTATTATTTATTTGTTTCCATATTTCATTCCAAGCGGGAAATATTTCCTAATTGGAAGGTTCCTTCATTATATTCTTTTTTTGAGTCCTTAGTCAAGGAGCAAGACAAGTTTATTCAAATGGGAGTCCTCAAGACATCCAAAGATCAAGCTCTCCTAGTGTCTGACTCTTCCAAAGCGCAAGAAAAGGGGAAATCAAAGAAGAAGGAGCCAAAGGAAGCTGATTTGAAGCCTAAAAAATATCAGCAAACTTCTGAAGGAGCCTTCGACTCTAAGAAGAAAAATAAAAAGTGTCCCTACTGTATGAGGGGTTTTCTTCCAGAAGACTCGTGCATGAAGAAGACCCTCGACCAGATGAAATATCTATGTGTACAAAACAATATTTCCCTTCCACAAAGGGTAGTGAAGTCAAATGATGAAAGGAAAACTGAAGAAGATGAGATATGCTTACATGAAAGCCTCTCTCTATCGAAGGATTATGTGATAGATTCTAGAACAACCAACCACATGGTTACTTCCAGGGAATCCTTCATCACCTTCCCTCTATCAAAAGGACCTAGTAGTCATATGGGAAATGACTCTAAAATTCCAGATGTTGATATAGATTCAGATAAAATCTAACATGATGATTTCATGCCATTTCCTACAGAAAAGAAATTTGTTGAAGATGAAGAAGAAGCAAATTTTTCCCTACAATCAATTCGAATGGAAGAAAGTCTCCTTGAAGTGACTCCTTCTCCTGCTGCTCCAGAAGTGTATGATATATATAATATCTCATCTCCTCACATTTATGGTCCAGAAGAAGACATTCAAATATCTGTTTGTGAAGAAAAACACTCCTTCCATTCTTTGCAAAAATTCTCTAGTAATTCTTTAAATTTTGTGCATAGTTTACCGGTATCTGTTTCAGAAATGGTAGAGGAATTTGATTTCTCTATCTATAATAATATTTTTGGTGTGCACATAAGTAATACCATGGATATTATGGAAATAATATCATATTATAAGAGCGATATATTCACTCTCATTAATCTAGAGCTTCCAGTAATTTCCTACGGGATTGCATGCACCAAAAATCAGAATTTTGAAGAAGGAGAAAATTGTGCATCTACCGTCTCGATGGAGCAAATTTTTGGATATGATATGAATATTTTTGGATCTGATTTATTTTCTGATATGATAATATGTGGTTCATGTTTCAATATTCAATATATTTCAATATTTCTTATAACTGGTTTCATCAATTTTGGTGTGACAAATCAAGCACCACAAGTCTCTTTCAATTCTGTTGTTGAGGATTCAATGTTAGTTATTTATTATGAATTTGCTGATATCATATTTTGTGAATTATTGGATATTTCTAAAGCTATATCAGATTATGGTGCTCAATTATTCACTCTCCACAGTCTCAGGGATTCTCTACCTTTGGCCACATGCTCATCTCCTCACAGAACTAGTAAAGAGGAAGACATTCTGCATTTTCTTAACACTTGCTCCTAACACTTGGGGCTGATTTTAAAACTCATGGTTTGTTGTTCAAGGCTGACATATATCATATTCTTGGTTTTTCCTCACATGGTTTGAATTATCAAGAACTTTTTCTCTCTCTTCAGTTGATTTCAGTTGCTCTACATGGGTCCAGTTTTCATTAGGCAGTTGTTTATATTTCTGATTCAGTTGAGTACATTGTTCTTCTTCCAAAGAGTAAGATTCCTCCAGAAATAAGAATGTTTTTTGGATTCATGGGTTCAACTGCACAGAAGAACCAAGATACTACTATTTCATAGTAGCAGCAAAAAATTTCATAAGTTTTTTCAAAATTTGTATTTCTGCTTATTTTGTGGGGAGGGGGGGGGTTCCCATGCCAGGTTTTCCCCTATTTCCTCAGTTGTATTAAGAAACATCCTATATTTTATATTGTATTTGGGTGACCTAAGGTTTTGTTACCAGGGCCCACAGCTGTCCAAGTTAGGATTCAGGGGGGGTGTTAGGATTATTAATCCTCCCTTGACCATACTGTCTATTATATTATTTAGCCTAACTTAGGAACCTTAATTAATTAATTGGGTCCACTAGGAACTTTGGGTCCACTTGGCCTAATGGGGACACATGTACCAGTCACTGGAGTCTGGGGAACACTGCTATAGGTTAACTGCCACTTACTGCATGTGCATGCATCAGTTTGGGTGCCTCCTATACCAGTACCTACATTTTAGGAGCCATTGGGAGTCCCGGCACCAGCCTACTTCAGTTAGTTGTAGTTAGTACTAGTTAGTCTCAGTAAGCCCCTAGTTACTTTTAGTTAGTTCACAATCACTTAGCTAGCACATGCCTTGTATGGATAATGTATGGTTGCATGTGGAGTAGGCACCTTTTCCCACCTACCACACTCAGTTGCACTAAGTTAACTAGTTGTAATTGATTGTTTGAGTTGTTGGACATCTGGAAGTTGATCTATTGGACTCCGATATTGATTGAGAAACCATGAGTTAGAGATTCAGTTAGCTACAGTTAGATCCACTTGGTAGATTCAAATTTCTCCCTAATGCATTCAAATTCTTCCTATTTGTAGCCTATTGTAACACCGGATTTATTAATTGTGAATGATACTGTAAATTCTTGAGAAATACTTGTACGTTTCCTGTGTGGTTTGTTTTGTTCAGTTTGTATCGTCATTCTCCATTTACTGCAAACATTATTAGAACTATCTTCTTGAATATATAAATGGCATTCAAATTCTAATAGAGTGTAAGTTTTCCCAAGATGTATGGAAGAAATCTTATAAAGATCTGCGCTCTGAGTTAACTTTTCCAACGAACTAGAATGATATCTTAGCGTGCTGGAAAGACTACTACCATCGATCCCTCTCTAACAAACCTTATTTTGTAAGAGCATGGGAATCTCTCCCAAAATACATATGATGGAAGATATGGACAACAAGAAATAAAGAGATATTCAATGGAAAATAATAGTCCGAGCAAAGTTCCAGCCTCTGCAAAGGCACTCTGGGCGGCGGGTTTATCCACGAGGGGAACACTAAACATCAACAAGGAACCCTTGACAGTAAAGGAAAGAAGTTGGGCTTTCAATTTTATGGTCCCCCCCTCCTCTCTCCCCTAGATCCTGCCCTCAAAAATACCCATATCTTAGAGTTGGAAATTAAGAATGAGTCATGAATATTTAAAAATATGGTGGAAGAAACTTGGTTGCAATTCTCTGTTCTTTGACGAATCCTTGAAAGGAAACCCTAGAATGGAAGGTGCAGGTGGAGTCTTCTTTGACTCTAAATGAAACAAGTTGAAAGAGTACGCTTGGGGAATTGACAAGAAGACAAATATTGGTGCAGAATGGCTAGCATTAATCAAAGGTCTGAAGCTTGCAAGGAATATAGGCATTGAGGAATTGTTGGTATTTGGTGATTTGATTATGGTCATAAGGGGAGAAGGAATATGACAAAGAATCATAAGAACCCACCTACCAAGATACATCATCTCCTAAAACGCATTGTAAATGAATACAAAGCTATCAACTCCCTCCACCTACTGAGAGAAAATAACCAATAAGCGAACACAATGGATACTAAGGGAGTTTGTCTCAACTGTGGCATCTTAGTTTGTGATCAAAAGGCCTACAAAAGAACTTTGGATACCATAATAGTGTACTTCTTCATTTTCTTTCTGCAATGTTTTGTTTTTGTATTTTCCTTCTTGGGAAATTTGTAAGGAGATTCAATCTCCATAGAATAGGAAAATATCATGATATGTATAGCCTGGTAAAGGATAAATAAGGATTCATGTATGCGGTCCTCCTTTGGGAACAATATGCTTTCATAACTCTGTAATCTCTGATTTTCCATTTTATATAAAAGCTCCTTAATTGTTTCTATTAAAAAAAATGATGAAGAAAAGCAGTATATGTCTCGTGTACCAGATGCTAATGCAGTAGGAAGTCTGATGTATTTGATGTTCTGTACTAGAGAAAAAATTTCACATGCAATTAATGTTGCCATTAGATACATGGAAAATCTAGTAAAGAGCATTGGGCAACACTGAAATGGGTGCTTAGATAACTCCGAGGTACAAGCAATTATTGTATCACCTTTGACGGTTCAAGTGATGATGTTTGCGGTAATGTTGATTGGGATTTTGCAGGTGACTTAGACAAGAGGATATCCACTCCAGGTTATGTCTTTACTCTTGCAGGTGGTCCTATAAGTTAGATGTCAAATCTACATGATGTTGTTGCTTTATCCACTACAAAGGCATAATATGTATATGCCTCACATGCTTGCAAAGAGGCAATCTGGTTGAAAGGTCTGCTTGGTGAGTTTGAAAGGGTACATAATAATGCAAATTTTTTATGTGACAGTCAAAGTGCTATTAATTTGGATAAAAATACACCTTATCACAGTACAACAAAACACATTTTTGCGAAGTATCATTTTGTAAGGCAGGTTATTCGGATGAAGGTGGAGTACTTCTTGAAAAATTTCACACTCAAAAGAATTGTGCAAACATGTTCATGAAACCAGACACATTAGAGAAGTTGCAGTGGTGCACAACGTCTCTTGGATTGCAAAAAATGTGATGAAAGAGAAAGAACAAGGTATCAGGTAAATTGTTGTCAAGGTAGAGATTGTTCATAAGGATGACAACCAATTTTCTAAAAAGATAGGAGTTGGCATTTTTAGAGTCTAGCAACAAGTGATTTTTCCTAGTTTATGGATTTAACATTATCCAATTTTTTGTATTCTAATTTTCTATTACTTTGAGGAAACAAAAAATTAGAATGAACAATTGTATATAGCTATGTGTAAGTCCATAGAGGCAATAAACGATATTGAAGAGTTAATGTGAATCTAGATGAGAAGAATAGCTATATGTATCTGCAAAGAAGATTGTAGTCTCCATCTTTGAATAACAAGAAGACATATACACTTGCTTTGTGGATGTTTCCCTCTCAAGAGTTGTACCACATTAAATTTTTGTGTTCATTATTATGTGTTTGTCATTATTCTCTGTCTTATTGTTATTTGATCTCTATATTGTTTTAGCTTCCACTATACCAAAATCGAATGTATTGGTTTTCTCGATTTAAGCTTTCATGATAAAAACCTTCATCTTCATGATATATTTTTTTATAATGTTTTTTAAATTCTAACCAATAACTATGCCACCTATGACACAGAAGGAGATGAAGTCTTTCATCACTCCTATGGAAATCTTGCACTTTAATGAGATCTCAGATCACCCATGTCATCGTTCTTGAGGTTAGTATTTCAATCTTGTGTAGAACATATCATTGTTTTCCAAATTTCATACTTTGGGATTTAATACTTGGTTGAATAAGCCATGAGATGCGATGGAAGATAAGGCTACCCTGCATCTCGAAGTGGAAGTGCATGGGGAAAGAAAGGAAGGTGTGATTTTTTACAGAACTTGACCAAATGTTTTAAACCATGATGCAACTAAAAACACCAACTAATCTTTGTATATTCCATAGTAGCATAATTCGGTCGTATTGGCCTTTTGTGTACCAAAATTTTGAACAAATTCCAATCTATGTGTAATAAAGATACGAGCTAATTTGGAAAATTAATTTTTAAAAGCCACATTTTAATTATTAAAACATCATAAAATAAATACATTTCAATTTCATACTTTGTAATTCAATTTAATAGGAATAAAAATAGACCAAAGAAAATAAATATGCAAATAGCAACACTAGATTTATTAGTTACCCAAACCATGTGCCCAAAACCACTTACATCCTTGCTCATTCTGGAGTCAAAGTTAACTCTAACACAATTTAAACATTAATTAATTAATTGTAATGTAAACAGTGGTAAATATTATTTACTTTCTTCTTAAAATAATTAATAACTATTAATAACTAAGAGTTTTCTTTCTTTTACTATGGGCATTATCTTTTTGTTCTTTTAAGAGTAATTTTGGTTATAAAAAATATGTTTTAAAAAATGATTTTTTTTTTAAAGTTTAAAATTTAATGGTTGTTTTTTAATATTTTATTAAAAATATTGTATATGTTTAACTATGTATTTAATTAAAAATATTATATATAAGAAGTCTATATATTCCTTATTTTATTAGAATTAAATTTTGTTTGTTACTATTTTTTTAGTATCAAATCATTTGTACTCAAATTATGCTACTATAATATATTTATGATAAACACTTCATATATTTTATATAATGTATCATTTTAAAAAATACATTTGGGGAGAAAAAGTAAATGATAAAGATTTTAAATTTACTTTACCTTTAATGTCAATGCAGATTTACACAGGTTACCGATATTGCCATATAAACTTTAAGAGTCGATTGTCATTCAGCTGAAGGAAATTTAAATTTAAGTTCTAACATTATCAAAGGAAACAATTCCGTAGAGAGATTGTCATATAAACTTAAGAATGAACGGTCATTCATCTTAAAGAAAATCAAATTTAAGTTTAACATTATCAAAGAATCAATTATACAGTAGAGCTCAAAATTACACCAAAGGGTTAGCAAGAACTTTGGCAAGTGGGTTTAAAAGTTTAACCACTAGCCAAGGCCATATGGTATTACTAAGATCAACTAGAAGGCATTTAGGAAATCAAATTCAGGACGTAAATCATATTTCATTAAAAAAATCAAATTTAAATTTTGTGATTATTTTCTCATATTAATTGAGATGAAGAATATAAGTTTTAAAAATTAAAATATTGAAAAACTATATTGAAATTTTAAATATTGAGAAAGAATAAAATATTGGTACATTTAGTTGAATATTCATTGCGTAAATAAATGGAGACAAACTAATATATTAAATACCTTTGAAACAAGATTGTCATTATAATGATAATGTTATTATATTTTTTAAAGTTATGTGCGGAATCCTTCTATTGCTACAAAATGAATAATTTACAAAAACAATCTAGTAGGTCACTAAGCCGATACAGGAAAGGCTTCTGCCATCCCATCATCCTAAGCATTAGAGCGAACCACCAAATCCACTTCTAAATCCAAAGAATAAATGTTGCCTTAATCAAATTCTGTAACATACCCGAAATTCCTCAATGTAAATTATGAGAAAATGGGGTAAATTTTTCGCTTTTACTATATCCAACTATGTCAACTATGCTACTCTCTTGAGAGTGTGTAATCACATAATTACAAATGCTACTATCATTTTAATGTATTCATATAAGAAAAGTGTAATTCAATTTGACTAAGTTCCACTGAGTAGTTGACAAGAGGGCTATACTAATGACTATGGTAAGAACTTATACCTCAGATATATAATCACATTTTGTTTGCAATTAAGAACCATCGAACTACAATCACTCTAATACAAATCTACATAAGCGAGTCTTATTGAAATTTAAATTAGATACAACCGTGACATTAGTCGCTAGACTATCCCTCGAATGAGATAGCGATTACACAGTAACCCTTTCTTTTATTCGTCGTTGAACTCCCTCCTAACAAGGTACCATACTTGTACTTGTAATCTTGGGAGGAACCATCAAAGATGACGCATGGGTCTCAATGTTTTTCAAGAGTTATCTCAATGCCTTTTGCAGCCTTGGAACACAGCGTCTGTAGCCACGACTTGAAGTCATGCAACCTCAACATATATATTAGAAATATATATCATCCTACAAATTCAAGAGCATTGGTTTCATAAAACAAGATGAATTAAATCCATATAACACAATTAACTATTTAATAATGTAATTTAAAAGGTATACACTTAAACAACTAATTTATTCTACACTTATCTTTTGAGAGTTATTCCAAGGATTTTCCATCTCGACACGCAACTCCTACAAGCACCACTTTATATAACTAAACAACCATATTAATACCATAAATTCAAGATCATAAGTCTTATAAACAAAGTAAATTACCTCCATAAACAAATCTAGTTGTTAAATACTACTTCTCTTAACTTGGCAACTAAAATCGTGTCTACGACTTTCCTCCCAACCGTAGGCTTCACTTGACGTGTGTTTATGCGTCTAAAGCCACCCCCAAGCTGGGCGATGAATCCACTAAGGTTCAAGATTATAAGAACCGAAACTCTTCAAGTTTCCAAGTTAAGATATCAAAATGGTATACTTTACCTAAGAGTATGAGACTTAAATTCCTAGTCGTCATACAAATTTAGAGACAATATTCATGACTAATCCCTCATTATGCTTTGTTCATAAACACAAGGGCATGTCAACAATTAATTTCACCATTACACAGTAGTATTCAAGCAACTATATCTCTTTATAGTTCCTAGTGCTTGATCCCCAAATTTCATATTGCAAACTCACTAGTGAACAATATAATTATCCTACCATTTACTTACATTACACTTATTTATACTTACCTAATTCATTCCAAAGAATAAACTCATAACAATCTAGTGGTTATGCACATACTAACATAAGGGCCTTCCTTTGACATATATATATGTATATGATCATTTTCCTAATAACTCTATAATTTTGAACTTGATTTCACAAGAAATAGGCTTTAAACACTTAAAGTCAATTTAGAGTTAAATATAACTCTACTTTTAATAATGACATCAATATTAATACTTAATAATATTAAAATGGAAATATTTATGACCATGTTAATTCCTCCACTTAAAGATTTAATTTGAGGTCATTGACTTATGTTTCCTTTAATTAAAGATTCTAACTACTTTTGGTAAAGTAACTCGTAGTAAGTGTAATGGTAAAATACCATTTACTAGAACTTCTCAAACTTCCACTTTCAAAAATACAAACAATCTCTGAATATATATAAAAATTTGATAAAATAGATATGATGGTATGATTTTACATTGAGGCTCGCCTTTATAGGCTTGAGCATGTGTAGTGAACGGTTACACCCTTTCACTTAATAATTAATAACTATAATTAATATATTATTTTATATTTTTTACACTCTTCGTTAAGAGTTACTTATTTAATTAGTAGTAGTTATTTAGTGTTTATTTATTATATATATTTTTGTTCATTACATTAAGTATAATACTCTTTATATAGAATGTTGAACATAAAACTAGATTAAAAACTATCCAGCAAAACCCTTTTGCCAAAGTCTTCTATATTCCGACTCTACAAAAAAAAATCTTCCCTATTCGAACTCTTCAGAAAATAAAAAAACATAGAAGATGATATTTATTTGACTGCTTATGTTGATACATAGAGTATTTTGTATTATGAGGATAAGAGATTTTCTCTCTTGCCCGGAGGATGCTTCTCCTCCTAATAATAATCAAAATAAAATTTAAACACCGGTCCTAAGGTTTATGAATCTCAAAGCCGCTCTTCACACTACCAGCTGGTATAAATACAAAAGGATTAATGCCTTCTCCTTGTTCACGACGGTGCAATCGAAAGCTACAACAATTATGGGAAGTGCCCCACACATATTACTCTCAAAGACCACAACAAGCCACTTCACTGGGCTCTGAGACGCCTCAACTAAAATTTCAAGCCTTGGACAAATGCAGACAAGGAAAATGTCCACCAGGCCCATGGATACACCCCTGGAAGCTTGGGCAGGAAAACGCTTTTGGAGCGGTCCCCCTCTACTGAGAAATCATGGCCTTTATAGGAGCACCCCTCTCCTTCTCAACACGACATGTGGCGAAGGTCACAGTACACATTTTCCTTCTTCCTTCTAATCGGGACATGTGGCCTTGGTTAGACTCTACGTTTTCCTTCTTTCAACTCAAGTGAAAAATTATTATATCCTTTAAATGTTTCAACATATGTGTTACATATGCATATGTATTAAATATATGTTTAGGGTTGTAAATTAACATCTAGCTTTTATATATATATATAACCATTTGTCGGCTTTAATTCCATTGAGGGTATAACCTTAGTCTAAAAGGTAAGGGTCTAAATTTTTAGCCATGGAAAATCATTTTCATATTTCGTTATTATGATGGTTTCGACCATTTTACTTATTATTTTAAGCAAAGGGCATTTTTCATTATTTAACTTTGATCATAGTTTATTTAATAAATTTTCCCAATTCACTAAACTATGCAAATGGTTTAGTTAATATCATTATGTCTCTTGGACATAGATAAATATTTATATAATAACTTTAATCCATGTTCATACTCGTCGATTTTTCCTACCTTATGTTGAGTGTGTAAATTATCAATAATTACTGTATCCAACCTCCCTCTAATGACATTGTGATGAGTCTTACTAAACTCCAAGACTCTACTTGGCTTTCACTCTTTTCCCCTAGTGGATTCATCCCCAATCATCGTTTTAGTTGCGCACGCTTTCAGTCTCCTAACAATATTAATTTCATCTATAATTTAATGACGCTAGGATAGTACTTACAGTTATTTTTACTTACACTCTGTCGTTTTCAGTTGTGTACTGAGGAGATGTTACAAATTCAATCAAATTGCTCCGACTTTATCAAAAAAATATGTCTAAGTACCTTCTTTATACATTATTTTTTTTTAAATTTCAACAACAAAACTTAGCTAAATCTATAGTTAATAATTTTTTTTCACCAAAAAAACTTAGCTAAAGCTATAGTTAATATTCATGTAAAAACTGTGAAAAGATTCATTGCATGCCCATCTCCCCTTGCATTCTTACCACCTTGACCGTCATATGAAGTGGGATGAGAGGGGCGGGGCTCTCATGTTATCACTAAGGAAAAATCATGGTATTATGGAGAAAAGAATTATTTCATAAGAAACTTTCATGGAAGACCAAGTGTCTTGAATATTGTATTTAAACAATAAGTTTAGCCATCATTGTAATAATAATGAGTTATTGGCATAATAATTATTTCACAAAAATGTTTCATGCAACCTTAACTGAGGACAAAGTGTATTAAACATTGAATAATTATGACATTATCGACGGATGACAAAGTGTATTAAGCATTGAGATTAAATAAATGTTTAATTATCATTATTATTATAATAATTAGGATATAAGAATGTTTTCATAGAAGTGTTTCATGCAAGTAAAATGTTGAGGACAAAGTGCATTAAACATTTTGATTAAATAAATATTCCAATCATCATTATAATAATTATGGTATTATTTACATAAAAATATTTTAATAAAATTTTAATTAGTCTAATAAAAATCATATTAATATTGATATTAAATATTGTTTTTAAAATTATGATATTTATAAATAAAATAAACAATAAAAATTGTAACCATAAAAAATTATACAAATTACAATCCTAACATTAAACTAAATAAAATAAAATAAATTATAAAAAAGTGAACAAAATATCATAAATTCACAATCATAATAATAACACAAAATCATTCTTATTTATATATATACATATATTATAACACTCATAAATGTAATAAAATTATCAAACTTAAGGTTTAGAATCAGTCCATTAGATGCTTTAGAATAGATTTTAGGTTTTTTTAAATGTCAACTTCATGTGATGGAGGTCATTATTTCATTTTAAATTTAAGAATCAATATAAGTAAATCGTGTCATTTTTTAAAAGTTTTATCCACGGTATTTTTATTTTATTTTTATTAATTGACGTAAATCACAATTTTTACTAAAAATTAAATCCACTTTACTTTAATATTTTTGGTGTTTTTTAAATAATTTGTTTTAGTTTCAATGTAATTCTCAATAATTTAAAGATATAATTAAACAAAAAATAATAATATAAACAATGAAAATAACATGCAAATTGTAGAGTAAGGATGGTTTTTCGCTATGCATACACCAGCGTAGATCCAAATCTTAGCTGGTTCTATCAAGAGTAGATCCAAATCCTAGGCTCTCTATCAAGCACCGAGAGGGATCAAACTCTCTAGGTACAAACCTCTCCATGTATTAATACACCACTAGAACCCATCAATGTAGCTACTAATTTATGCATTAATATTAATACATCATACACTGAAACCTATGGAAAGAAAAAACTCACTATACAAGTTAATCAAATACTAATGAAATTCTCTTACTGAAATTCAATATATTTTTAAATATAACACTTTTCAATTTGACTATATTTGCAATTATAAATAAATAAGTAAATATTTAAAACATATTTGAAAAAAATATAAAAACTTTTTTATTATTTAAATTATTAAAACATTATAACTATTACAACATTATAATTATTGAAACATTAAATTTTTTAAAACATTATAATATTATACTATTCCATAAATAGATTATATTTTCAATTATATTTTAAAAACCTTATTTTTTAAAAGCATTTTTACTATTCAAACATTATATCTATTAAAACATTACAATTATTAAAACATTATAATATTATATTATTTATAAAATGACTATATTTTCAATTATATTTTAAAAATCATATTTAAAATATAATTGAAAAAAGCTTATTGATATGCATTTCTTTAAATATTTTTTATTATTATAAATGATTAACTATTAAAAAACCATATTTTAATAGTTATATTTCATAATCCCATAATTTGAAAAGCCTTATTTAAAACCTTGCAATACTATCTTAAATGAAAACATAAAATTGTTTCAAACCTAAAGATTACAATCATTTTAATACTATCCTGAATATAACTTCAAGTATGATCTAGGATCATGTTAATATGGTTTTCAAGTATTGAATAAATTAAAGTATATTAGTATTTAAAACATCTACCTTATACATGGTTTTAAAACCATGTGTAAGACTCTCCTAAACCATATACAATAAAACCATGAGTTGTTTAGAAGGCTTTGCACATGGTTTTAAAATAAAACCATGGGTTGTTTAGTAGGCCTTGCACATGGTTTCAACATTTTTTTTTCCTATAATTAATTAATTAATTTATTATTATTTTGTTAGGTATGAACATTACAACATATCCCCATATTGGGTTGTTTGTGTGATGGACATTGTTTTTGGGGGATAATTAAAATTTTTATTTTTTATTATTAATTTTAATTTTGTGTAAGCCGACATGTTAGGTATAAAATTTATTATTATTTTATTAGAGCCTCACCTACAAACATGACATCTCTCCTATACTAGGTTGAAGAGCACCTCGTCTCTAGATATGGTGCAATGATAAGATTGAGGGCATGGTCTCATTTGAGATTTAAAGAGCAAGAAGGTTTTAATTTTACATGGACAATATGGAGGCATAAAATGTAGGCTAAATTTTCATTTCAATTATACTCATTTTGGTTTACTTATTTGTAAATTTAGTTCAAACTAATATATATATATATAATTTTGAGTTTTAACTTTTGGTTATAGTTTGAAGTAGAATATTATTTATTTTAATTATAAAAAATATAAATATAGTTATAATTTTTTTTATTAATTAACTATGTTCAAATATATATAAAGATTATCATATTTAAAATTTAACTTTAAAGCTATTAATTATTATTTTTTAAAAACATATATTAAAAATTTAGTAATATATTTTATATATAATTTTTTTAATAAAGATTCTATAAAAATTAGAAAAATGATTAATTCCAACTTTATATATATATTTAATGATAATTTAATTTTAAAATTATAGTCAATCAAACACAAAATTGATACATGAGACTTACAATAACATATTTTTAATATCTAAAGTTTTAAGACTGTTGAAACATTGTAGAAAGTTTCTAATGGACCCTTCACCAATTTCCACAATCATAATAAAGTATTTTTTAATTAAAATATATATATATATATATATATATATATATATATATATATATATTAAATAAANGTCAAATAAAGTATGGCAATGAAAAATAATAAAGTTATATGGTATGATATAAATTATTATTAGGAAAAAAATTAAATATGTTTTTAAAAAAAAGTTTTACAGAAAAAAAGTGAAAGCTTACTGTAGGAATGAATAAGTTGATTCAATACATTAGTAAGCAAGAAAAAGGAATAAAGTTTATCATGGTACTCGGTAGATTGTTGATTAGAGTCTTTTGGCACTCGGTAGATGAGGCTGATGCGACCGACCATTTATATGATGAGACAGTTTTTTGATGGGAACTTTCTTTCTACTGTTTTGCCTTTCCCCTGGCAGCGTTCTCGAGAAGTCTCCTGGTCTCACATGCTGTTTTCTTCTTAATGTAACCCATTTATGGGATGGCTGGATGGATGACCTTTGATTCTTAATAAGAATAACAAGCACCAGGCTTTTTTCTTAATATATAAATTCGAAGATAATCTATTTTTAACCAGTACGATTAAGAAGAAAACATATTTTTAATTAACAATTAAGCAACTGAATTATCTAATCACTCACCTTCTTTATTTTATATTTTATTTACACAGCGACGGGGCGATTGGAATGATTCGATATTTATAGAGAACCGAGGCCGTTATTTGTGCTTGGTGTTTGTTGGATTGGGAGGGTTATCTTTAACGTTCCAGTGGACGGTTCTGGGCTCAGCCTGCTGTGCTCAAGGAGGGGAAATGGTGGGCGCTTCCTTATCCTGTGGCCTCAGCGAGCGATTAATGGCGTCAAACACACGCTTCGCCGCCTCCTCTCTCGTCCCCTCATAGATCCACACATCCTCACATCAGCCGTTCGAATCCCACTGCCGCTCTGCAACCCCAACCCTGGTTTGAAAACTTCGCTGCGGATATGCCAATGGATACATACAAAAAGCAGCAGCAGCAACAGCACGACTTGGATTTCAGGTGGAAAAATCCCGCGGACGAGGGCAGAAGAACGAAGATGATGAGGGAAAAGGAAACAACAGAGAGCAACAACTACGGCAGCAGCGGAACAAACTCCAACTCCACATCCTCCTCTGTGCACAAACAGCCGCAAGTAAATGAAGAAGGAGGACGATCCAGAGGCAAATCGCCCCAGTCGATAATCGAACCCCAGACCGATAATAAGCTATACAAAACCTCCGTCAGAAGGCCCAATTTGCAGTCCCGGCGGCCGGTGAACAAAAAACAGGTGGTGAATTGGCGCCTGGCCTGCTTTATGGCTAACGAGTATCTCAGCCGCGGGACATTGCTGGGAAGACCGTGGCTGCAGCAGGATTCGAACCCGAAATGCCGCGATGAAAATAACGAGAAATCGGAGCCTAGGTTCGGCTCTCTCGATGAGGACGGAGATGAAAGAAGAAAAGAGAAAGAAAGGCTCTATGATACGGTCTCGGATTTTCTTCGAGCGGGCGACGTCCATCTCCCGGGCATTGTGAATCCTTCTCAGCTGGCGGCCTGGCTTGGACTGAATTCAGATATTATTAAATAGCTTCATCCTTTCGTCCTTCATGCCGCCGTTTGCAAATCGCAAGCTCGGCCGTCGCCTGCTGTTGATGACGATGCAAATTTTCATTAACGCTATGTTAGCGGATGGAGGAAGGAGTTCCCACTATTGCAGGTTTTCAATGAAATGATCTGAATATTGTGGATTGGCGTCGGTACGAATGAATAGAAAAGCCGACGGCAACGAGATACAGAACGAAAATTTGAAGGCAATTGACGGAACTGCACTATGCATGGATTTCTGTCAAGAATCTGTCTGAAGCGGGCATCAAATCCGCTGACTCACCGGAATACTGAAAACGCCACCTCCTTTTAACCGGGTTTATCCAGGCAGACAGGAGATGTTTTCTTGAATGAACGTTTTCTGTTTCTTTTTCTTTCTTTAGGATTAAGATCAACTAGCAATGTATTAGTCGTTGAATTTAATATTTTAAAGTCCTGTGCGACATGGAAATTTCTATGGGCCATTTTGCATGGATTGTGTCGGAGTTTCTTTTGTGGTTATCATATTTTACTTTGCTTTTCAAGAAAATGCATTATCCATGGGCGATTTCAGTTTCGTCCTTTGCCACGTATATCATGTTGCTTTAAATGGAAATTTCCAGGTTCACAAATTAAACAAAGATTCTTTTTGGTTTTCATTATTAAATAAAGAAAAAGACCTATTAATTTTTATTCAAAAAAGAGCAATATTTTATATCCATTTAAGAATCAATAATCAAAATATATAAAAGTTTTTACAACAGTTCTGTAGTTCAAAAAAGAGCAATATTTTATATCCATTTAAGAATCAATAGTCAAAATATATAAAAGTTTTTACAACAGTTCTGTAGTTCAATGGCTTATTATTTTTACATTAAAAAATATATATATATAATAATAGCCCTCCATTGAGGGCAGTAATCAGTCAAATAAATCAAAACCAAAATTGCCTGTAGCTCAATGGCATTAAAAAAAAACCATTATAATAATGGACATTCATTGAGGCCAGTAAACAGTCAAAAAGGGCTATTGGTATGGGAGCAAGAATGATATTTTGGGAGGAATATACAAAGATTTCTTGAAAGACTCAGGCTCGATAAATATTTACTAAGTTTATTAGTCATATTTATATGTTTTTTCGACTTTATTGCTACAAGTTTAGATAGCTTCTGAATGTTTTTAGTTAACTTTTTTTTGTAATTGTCTAGTTCTTGCTAGCTTTTTCAGATGACTGTAATTTTTGATAGGATAGACATTATCCTTCCCTTCAAACCTTTCTTCATTATGTAACTTGGTGGTGTCGATTTTATGATACAGTTTTATAATATTGAAACTTGGTGGTGTCTATTTTATGATACAGTTTTATAAAAGTTAAAACTGTATTTTTTCTGTGAAAAAAAAATGTCAAATAAATCAAAACCAAAATTGACTCTATTAATAGAAAACAAAATAAAAAAAATAAAAAACAAAATAAAAGCATCTTATTAACTCATTTATCTAATTATATTCCTGAAATCTATCAACTCATTCATCTATAGAAATATTTTAAATTTGTTATTTTGAAAAATAATATTCCAAATTGAAATAATATTCTTTCAAATAGATCTTCGCATTCTTTACCATGACAATTCTAATTTTATCTATTTTTAAATAAACCTTTTTACAATAATCAAATTATTATTAAATATTTTATTTTATAAATCATTTCTTTTAATTCTTTATCATAATAATTTAATTATTTAATAATTTTATATACTCTATTCTCCATTAAATTATCCAATAGATCCATCTGATTTTTTTGACACTTCATAGATTCATCTGATTTTCTTGACAGTTAATGATGTTTTTTTTACTATGTTTTGAGTCCGTTTATTGATGCAAGTTTTTGGACAATACTTTTGGGACAGATAAGTTTTTTCTGAACAGTGTGGACAGGACACTGACAGTTTCATACAGATTTTCTGTGCAGGCTCATATTGATGGTTTCTGTTTATGGATATGACAGTTTATATGATAGTCATAAGTTTTTGTTTGACAGTTTTTTGAATGTTTTTTATATAAAAACTGAATTAGATGATATACAAATCTATCATAGTTTTTTATGCATGCCAATTGGTTGTAATGAATAGGTTTATACTACTTTCTTTTTTTGAAGGTAGTGTAACTATCTATTGAATATGTGGGGCTATATAATTTGATTTTCAAATCAAATATTACCTATTGTAAACTAGCATTTTTTGTGCTGTACATTTTGAGGAAATGGACACATAGTGGTCTATTTGATGAATGTAAATTTTTAATAAAGTTACTATTTTTTTCTGTGAAAAAAAAATACCTTTTATAATATTTAAATATAAAATCATTTTATAATTTGGAACATAAAAGATGGATGACAATCGAGTTCTTAACTCATTATTCCATAATTCTTTTACTGTCTTGCCATTTAGATGATTTATCAAGCATGGAGAAGGATCCAATTTCTTGAGGTGTACATTTTGATACCATTTGGATTGCTTTTGGTACTTGATAGATTTGGGTTTAAAATGGATTTATGTTAATTTATTTTTTATTTTTTATATTTTATCTAAGTAGATATGTAATTTATTTTTCATGTATGGGGGAGATCCTTTCATTGTTAGTCACGTTATATTAAAAAAACATTATGCTAACAGGCATAAATAAATAAAATATATATATATATATATTGTGGATTCATATATTTATATAGTGTAAACAAAAAAGAATATAGAGAAAAACATGTTGCTTAACTAAACAAATAATAAAAATCCAATAATAAAACTAAATGAAAAGTAGTTAAAAGATCCATGTTAAACCCAGATTTACCAAACACTAAAGGGATCAAAATATTTGAGGTGTAATTTTTTACGAACATTTAAAAATTTAAGATAAAAATAAATTACACCTAAAGAAAGTGGATCCCTTTGGGTGCTTTCTAGATCTAGGTTTAAGATCGATCTATGCTGGTTATTTTTTTATTTATGTCGGCTAGCATAACTTGACTAACTTGACATAATCTCCCCCATACTAGGCTAGAGAGCACCTCGATAAACCCAAATGTAAAATTTCTTTTATATATGTTTTTAAAAATTATTTTTTCAATTAAAGTTTTTACTAATATATAGGTTTTAATATAAGATAATTTATATATTAAAAGGTAATCACAAAGGACTAATGAGCTTTCTATTAATAACTTATATAATAAATAATCATACTAATGAGCTTTCTATTAAAAACTAATATAATGATTGATTAATAGTAATATGTCTAATTTTATTCAATTAAACATTAAATTTATTAAATTAACATTTTATTAAAAAGATATATTTTGGTCAATAAATCTACGAAGACTAGACATTCTTGAGCCTACATAAGCAAATCATACTTGAAAACTTTAAAAAGCCTACTCCATGTAAGAAACATCTTGATCTAATAGAGTGTGTAAGGAAACACACTCTCAAGACTTCAAGCCTTACAAACCACTCAGATCCAAAACCTAAAAGAGCATGAAGAAGGATAGCCCATAAATCCAATTGCCAAGCCACATACATAATTCACATATACTATGAATATTTTGCCACATCATGGAGTAACCACATGAGAAAAGCAGTGTATTATACCATGAATTAATAATTTATTATTAATTCTGTTGAAAAATACTTTAACTATTATTTTATTATTTTTTACAAAAAAAAGTTAAGAATAAAACATTTCTTATTAATAAATTATGATAAAGGTGAACAAAAATGGATATAGCTCTTAAAGAGTGTTTGCTCACCCACAAGAGGAAAAGACATGTGGCTAAAGCCACTCAGTGCGAACTCAAGATGCAGGAAGCATCATCCCCAAAAATCAAGTCACAACTCTTAGTTAAGTGCTCAAGAGCAGGAGGCTCATAAATAACCAGGTCCTATGTAATGTCCCCAACCCTCCGACCGGCAAAGAGGACGCTACCAAACTATCAAAAACCTCCGGGAAACTAGCCCCATGAACATGAAAATACATAAAACCAAAATGCTTGAAAATAAAATGCTTAAAACATAATCATTCACATACACAGTGGAAGCAAACATACATTCATTCTACATTCAACATGTTCATTATAATTCATTAATAGTAAATATAAATGCAAAGACAAAATGGTCAAGAATACTCATCTTATAAAGAATTCGTTCCGCAACCAGCTACGTCGTTGCAACATTCCACCCAACCATAGGCCAGCGTGCTCATCAATCTCTCAGCAACACTGCCACCCCCGAGTTGGGCATGATTCCTCAAGGAATAAGGGACTAAGCAGGCTTACACATAGCTAAGGTACACAAATCATTCAAGCCCACACAGTAGAGCTTATTAGGCTATCAAGGAGCTGGGAGAAGCTAAATGATAAGCTGGTGAGCTCATGGAAGAGCTAAGGACGCCTACACCAGAGCTAGCTTGACCTCTAAGACACCCACACACCCGACACTAGGAATCAGTCCCTTCTCTGCTTCACAGTCCCTAAGGCCCTGACTTCCCTTGCCAGTGCTCTTCTAGGGTTGTGGAGAAGAAAGCCAGCCATCTAACTACGTATGTGTGGCTCCCCAAACCCATATTTTTTAAACATACCCAGCCTTCAATCCCACTCCACACAGTCTGAAGACCAACCACTTCATGCATGCAATAAAACCATCAATTACAACTTTGACAGGGGAAAACAATCCCTGAGTTGTTCTTGGCCCTATCATGGCCAAAACAACTCAATGTCAACCTACAACAGCTCAAAACATGAAAGAGACCACAGTCACGAACAATGGGGGAAAAACCACAACAAACTGCCAAATCAGGGAAAGAACCACAGCCCCCAGTTCACGATAAAGTAACAGGACATTACACAGTCCAGACACAGCTATAAAACATGGGAAAGCAATGGTCCCTTCTCAACAATGAAGCCACGACACATTTACACAGTCGACAATGGGGGAGTAAAATACAGACTCTCTACGTAATTAAGAAAACGTATCCACATACCAACAATCGGTGAGACAAAGGAGAACCAACCCCCACACGCAGAATCATGGATCCTTTTAACTCCCCTCTGCGTGAGGAATGAAAAGCCAACGATGGAGAGAGTGGACAGAACCGATCGGGCATCCCAAACAACGCATGAAGAAACCACTCCCAGTCCGTGTGGGTGACTGAACCAGCTGGTAGAGAGTGCGTGGGGGAAAACCTGCCACCCACCACAACCTAGAATTAACTGCTCAACTAACATCAGGGCTTTTAATGGACGACACATGGCTTTTCCCGATAGGCTCATGGTTTAACATTTCCCCCCCTTAATCTTAGGAAATCATGCCCTTTTCATTTAACGTTGCACCGTCGTAGCTGGATATAGGTTTATTTTAATTAATGTGCATATTTACATGATGCAAAACTATCATGTGTCGGAGAGCATGATATACCATCGGCAACGATCCCAATTGCCGAAACATAACACAACCAAATCGATGGTGGGGCTTTTGCCTTTAGCTCCACACCACGATTAATTACCACATATACATCATGTATATTTTAATGCAACCGGGGTCAGAACCGGGTATATTACAATCCCGTCCCCCTTGGAATAACATTGTCCTCAGTGTTCCAATACATAGGAATGCATATACCATTTGCACATCAAAATTTCAAAATTTTGCAGATCTGTCCCACGTTCAATTATTTACTTGAACTTT
>LPNX010107671.1:230112-358355 GCA_001517045.1 Pseudotsuga menziesii
CAAGCTGATTTACAATCTCAACTTCAGGTTTTAAAGAGATACAATGACAATATCGCAACTTCAATTCGCAGCAATTTCAGGGAGAAGAAATCAGTAGATACACAATATATCAGAATATATCAGTCATACATAGGCTTCTTTAATACAAAATATCAGTCACTAGCAATATGTGTTATTATTCAGCATAAAACACAGTCTTCAACAGTCTTCATGCAATTGGTAATATCAATCGTCAACTCATTCACAGCAGCAGCAAATACAAGGCAATAATCTTCACATACAGCTCCAGGCAGCTCAGGCAGCTCTTCAACTTTGGTCACAGCAAAGGTCCAAACAGCTCAAAACGTAGACAATGAAATTAGGGTTTACGCAGCTCCTCAAATCAACAGCAGTCACCAACACGCAGTCTCCAACGCAGCAATATATGTGTCCTATATCAGTCTCAATATTTTGCAGTCACGCAATATAATATATCAGTCTTCATTTTTTGACATCTAAAACGAGCAAATTGTGACACAATAGACTGCAAATACTCAAGCCCAAATTATAGGGCAAATACAGATTGAAAGCAGCGCTTCACGGCCACAATACACAGTGAGGGTTTATGTATTGGAAATGTATTTCATACTTCAGACCTTTCAACTGCAAGAAATAAAAGCAATGAATAACACAAATAATAGCACTTGTTCCACCACAACCCAATTCAGGTCAAATTATTCTATACATACTATTGACTCCCACAACAAATAACACATCATTTGATGCATATCATGCAACCAGAAATCGCTGTCTCAGCCATAACGCATATTATCTTCACGCAGGTCGCAGCACTCCACGCAATCTTAAGTTTTCAGGCTTCACGCCAGGCAGCTCTTCAACGCAAGGTGCAGTCACGGGCCTCTTTCATTCACCTCAAATGAAAATGTTTACAGATAGCAGCAAATAATACACTCAACGCATAGGTCGCAGCCTTAAAAAATAATCGCCAGCATTACCTCCATTAGCACGAGGACGCTTAGGATGAGACTTAACAGCACCCGCGGACCTTTTTCTGTCAGCCTTAGCCTTCTGAGCTACACGCTTTTGAAGAGGACCTGGTGAGAACTGCGATTCAAGTTTGTGCTCCTCAACCAGGACTTTCCCGCGTTTTGCTAGGGTTCCCGATGGAGACTGAGGTCAGGCTATTGATTTCTTCCTTTCGTTCATTGTGGGATGATGGATGAAGTGGGCCATTATTTTAACTATTATTTTATTATTTTAACTATTATTTTATTATATTCCTTAGGAGGCCCATTTCAGACCCCAAAATTCCTCTAATGTACCTTTACGGGTCCTACTTACACCCTTGACATTACTAGTTTGGTTGGTCCTTTGCAGGAGATTGCAGAATTTGCTAACCAACTTTTGATTCTGGACTTGTTGCCTTATCCCTTTCTCCATAGGGTTGCTAGTCACATTCGTCAGCATCAGCAACATATTTAGCCATGTCCATGTTGTCGTTCATTTTTCCACTAATGCCAACACCAATACAATAATTATCATTAGTGGCTCATTATGAATATATAATTCTCACTATTCTTACCAACATGTAATATCCTATGAATGCAAGGCATATCCTCATACATTTCATGTATAAAACTTGTAATCATAATTAGCAAGACAGGGTTTAAGTAAATTTCCCTTTTTAAGTCCTCATCCCTGCATGGAACTCCTCTTCCACACAACAGCTGGTTTGAATTCATGGTCTTGCTACCTCTAGGCACATAATTCCTGGATTGTCCATATTGATAGTAGCACATTTCTCTTTCAATCAATCACTAGCACTTTGCTACTCCACACTCAGATTCTGGTGACTCTCCCTTGTTCCATGCTGGATAAGCTTTCCAACGCCTATCCACATGCTTCATTTTGACCTCAGGTGTGAAAACCACACCACTTCAAAAATGATGCTTTTTACCAAATGTATTCTAGTCTGAAATGTTAACCTCAACCACCTGGAATTTTCTTCCTTTTCAGTCCTGAAACTGCTGAGAAATCCAATGAGAATTCACTACAAAACCCACTAGAATACTAGCTAGAATTTGCTGAAATTTCCACTTGAAAACCCCAAAATTCCTTTTTCCCAATCAGACCTTTTTCCAATTAAGTTTCCAATGTTTCGGCGGTCAAAAGCTATAGTTTTCTCTACGCTCATCGACGGCCTGTTCATCTATTTCCTTCCGCTATATCGGTCCCGTAGTCATCTAACCTTCCGAGCTTTATTGGCGATTAGAACCCTTAATCCTTGCGCTACATCGACGATGCCAAGGAATGTTCATCGACGGTCAAACAACTAGCGTCTTCCGCTGTTTCAGATCCCCATCCATTTAAGCTTCCGAGTACTTTATCAGTGCTGCAAAAACCATCATCGGTGATCAGATCCTCTACCCGTCGGGCGGGTAGTTTTCTAAGCTTCTACAATGGCGACCAACGAACCTTCTGTGTCTTCCATGGCCATAACCCTATTGGCAGTCGGAACCCCTAGTCACTGCGGCATCGGTGGTCGGGGCCTCTATCCGTTGGAAGATTAGTTGACTAGACAACCACAACGGTGCGCGCACGAACCACTAAGTTCTTCCAATCAGTGCTCCGATCATCTAATATTTTCTGATGATGTCCATCAGCGGTCTCATCCTCTAAACTTCACCGGCATTTGTTGTCACATCGGTGATCCAAAAAAATAATTTTTTGCAGACGTCTCCGGTACTTGGACAATTTTTTTCAGAAAATTTCCTTCCCAGAATAGTTTCTTTCCTTGTCCACTACATCGACAATATCAACAACTGTAGTTTCCGCAGTATCAGCACTCGGGTGAGCTAACATCGGGTGATTAGTCTTCTAAATAGCTGCAACGACGGGAAATGATCCTACTGTGGCTTCCGCAGACCCTAATACTCCATCGGCTATCGGGAGGACTAATTACTACGGCATCAGCGGTCTCATCAACTAACTTTCGCCAATGGGTCCGACACTTAGAAAAACTTCAAGAATTTTCTCCTCTGTCTTCTGCCACATTGGTTGTTGGAACAACTATCCGCTGCAACATTAGTGGTCGGGGACTCTATCCGTCGGAAGGATAGGCCACTATCCAGTAGCAACAGCGAACACCCAATCAACTAATTTTATCTGACGTATTTCATCGGCGGTTCCATCATCTATCCATCGGCGATGAATTCAACTAATCATCACCGATCATCGATGATTTCATGACTTAGAAATTTTTTCAAAATTTCCTCTCCGCCATCACCATCGGCGGTTCAACCCACTATCCTCTTGGTTCTTCCACGGACGTTTCAGCGCTCACATCCTCTAAGTTTCGCTGACAGTCGAGTCTGTATCGGGCGGCCTTACAACTAGCTGTCTGTGGCGTCGAAAAGGCTTCCCACTAAGCCTTCCAATGCATCGACGATCTGAGACTTAGAAAAATTTTCTTTCTGCCGCTTCATCGGATCAACCGTCTCCGATTCTTTGCCGATCGTCGACAGTCAACAGTGAGGTTCTTTTAGCTACGTGGAGCCGATGTTTCGGTGGTCTTCGGCTGATCTCCACATCCTCTATCCTTCGTCGATGGCCGACAAACCTTAGCGAAAATGTGAAATCTTCTATTGGTTGGCCGACTAACTCTTCCGCTGTGTTGGAGGACCTTCGCACTTAGTCATCCAATGGGCCAACGGTTCCAATACTTAGAGAAAATTTTCAAATTTCTCAGAATTCCCTTGTCATGCATAGATTCCTTCTAATTTATGTTGGGAAGAAGGCAACTTGCCTTTTCTAGCTGACCTTTCATGGCCCATTCAGGCCCATGCTGCAACCTGGCTCTAATACCATACTGTAACGTCCCCAACCCTCCAACCGGCGCAGAGGATGCCACCAAACTATCAAAAACCTCTAGGAAACTAGCCCCATGAACATGAACATACATAAAACCAAAATGCTTGAACATAAAATGCTTAAAACATAATCACTCACATACACAGTGGAAGCAAACATACATTCATTTTGCATTCAGCATGTTCATTATAATTCATTAACAATAAATATAAATGAAGAGACAGAACGGTCAAGAATACTCATCTTATAAAGAAGTTGTCCTACAACCAGCTACATCGCTACAACGTTCCACCCAACCATAGGCCAGCATGTTCATCAATCTCTCAGCAACACTGCCACCCCTGAGCTGGGCATGATTCCCCAAGGAATAAGGGACTAAGCAGGCTTACACATAACTAAGGTACACAAATCAGCCAAGCCCACACAGTAGGGCTTATCAGGCTATCAAGGATTTGGGAGAAGCTAAATGCTTAGCTGGTGAGCTCATGGAAGAGCTAAGGATGACTACACCAGAGCTAACCTGACCTCTAAGACACCCACACACACCCGACACCAGGAATCAATCCCTTCTCTGCTTCACAGTCCCTCAGGACCTGACTTCCCTTGCCAGTGTTCTTCCGGGGTTGTGGAGAAGAAAGACAACCATCTAACTCTATCTGTGTGGCTCCCCAAACCCAGGTTTCTCAAGCATACCCAACCTTCAATCCCACTCCACACAGTCCGAATACCAACCACTGCATGCATGCATAAAAACCAACAATTACAGCTTTGACAGGGGAAAACAATCCCTGAGTTGTTCTTGACCCTATCATGGCCAAAACAACTCAATGTCAACCTACAATAGCTCAAAACGTGAAAGAGACCACAGTCACGAACAATGGGGGAAAAACCACGGCAAACCGCCAAATCAGGGAAAGAACCATAGCCCCTGGTTCACGATGAAGTAATAGGACATTACATTGTCCAGACACAGCTAGGAAACATGGGAAAACAATGGTCCCTTCTCAACAATGAAGCCACGACACATTGACACAGTCGAAAATGGCGGAGTAAAATACAGACTCTCTCGTAATCAGGAAAACGTATCCACAGACCAAAAATCGATGAGACAAAGGAGAACCAACCCCCCCACACAGAATCATGGATCCTTTTAACTCGCCTTTGCATGAGGAATGAACAACCAACGATGGAGAGAGTGGACATAACTAATCAGGCATCCCAAACGATGCGTGAGGAAACCACTCCTAGTCCATGCGAGTGACTGAACCAGCTGGTGGAGAGTGCGTGAGGGAAAACTTGCCACCCACCACTACCCAGCATTAACTACCTAATGAACATCAGGTATTTTAATGGCTGACACATGGCTTTTCCCCATAGGCTCATGGTTTAACATCCCCCCCCCCCCCTTAACCTTAGGAAATCATGCCCTTTTCATTTAATGGTGCACCGTCGTAGCTGGCTGTAGGTTTATTTTAATTAATGTACATATTTACATGTTGCAAAACTATCATGTGCCAGATAACATGATATACCATCGGCAACGGTCCCAATTACTGAAACATAACACAACCAAACTAATGGTGGGACTTTTACCTTTAGCTCCACACCACGATTAATTACAACATATACATCATGTATCTTTTAATGCAACCAGGGATATTACATCCTATGCAAACTACTATATATTAGTATGTCCATAAGCAGCAAGAGGATAACATTAGACATGGATTAAATCTGTGAATGCAAGAGATGGCACATTGAAGGATTTTTCTCTTGTGGTTCAACGAACAAGCTCGCGGGTTCTGGAGCAAGTAACTTGGCTGCTTTGGGAGTTGGTTGGGAGGAACAACTTCTCCACTTTTGTTTTCCTAGCATTGGTATCAAGTTCATTATTCATGCTTTTAGATGTTTGTAGAATGTGTTTTGAATTATAGATCTGAAGAAGATTAATGTAGAGCCTAGTCCATATCAGTTAGCCTAATGATGCCATGATTAAATGTTTAGAAGCAAGTAGGGAATTCTAGGGTTTCAATGTGTAAACTTTGATTTATAATTCTAGTTCCTTTTGAAAATGGAACTCTGCACATAAATGGATTGGAATCATCTATTTCTAATTAGTATCATGTATTTCTAAATTTGAATTGTCTATTTAGTGTTGTATCAACTATTTCAAAAATTATTCCTTTGTCGGTAATTATGAAACTAAATATAGAATGGATCTCTAATCATGCTAGTGTAAATCCATTAATTAGGTTTAAATAACAGTATGGATTACATAAAAACATATAGAGTATTAGGAAATAATCCTTTCTATTAATACATAATATATATTTGTATCATTTAGTACTTACGAAAGAAATTTTCATTAATAATACTAACATTATACAAACCATAGGATTCCAATTAAAATATTTTAGCAGAATAACGATTTCATAAACTAATCGTGAAATTCTAAGCCAAATCAATCCTGGATTTAAAAGCAGCTAGTTTTCAGTAAATAACACTAATGGATCGAAGATCTATAGGTTCTTATTTTCCATCTCAAGGATCTGAATCAAACTAAGAGACTATATAAATCGTAGATTACAGTAATCAACTATGAAATCATTTAGAAAATATGTTATATATTTTGTTTAAACAAACACATACAAATCGAAGATCCTAAATAACATCCACAAAGCATGCACGGGATAATTAAAAACAAATCCAATCAAATATAGTACTTCCGTTGATGTTGTGCTAGCTATCACAACTTTATTTATGGCATCAAAATCTCGGTCACAAAACAAGTATCATTACCCATCAGACCAAAGCTATCCTCGATAGCCGAATATTCACATAACAATTTTTAACTACTACTTAAGAAGTCCCATACCCTATGGGTGGTATCAATTCTTGCAACAAACACAGTAAATATAGGTCCATAAGTCCACATCGTGGCTACCCCAATCTACACAAAGGCCAAGCCTTGGTAGGGTAATCGTACACATGCATTGTGTTCTTCCTGCAATCACAAGAATTACAAATTGTAAACAAAAGTAGTATTACTCATGGCCGTAAGACCATCAACGATGGAAACCTGGTGCTTTAACACAAAAAACATATAAATATATACAGAGATAAAACAAAAACGATCACTGAATTTACCCAGTTGAAGGATGACATCCCTTATAATTTAAACAACACACACACACACACATATATATTAAAAGAGTGGTTGTAAGTCCATCGCCGATGGCTTCCACTATAACTTCTAATACCAATGTTAAACAGTATGGTAATAAGAAGAGACAATGGCACCCAAACCATGCGAGGATACTTTTATAAAACATTACATTACAGTACCATAACTATGGCTAAAGAGATGACACAAAACAAACCCAAGAAGGATTTACCAAAAATGCGTATGCATTTGAGAACTGAAAACACTTATCTTTTAAATTGATGTGGCTACCATTTGGAATCCTCATGACCCATTCCCAACATGACCTGCATCCACGACATAGATAGGGTTGGTATGGGTTGAAATCTTAAAAAGGAAAAACATAGGTGCAACTATGCAATATTTTCCCTACCTGGGCGTTTGAAAACATGATCCTGGGAGGAGCTAACCCTGTCACCTCCCTCTCCAGCATCGTAACTTGTGTTTCGTTCATTACAGTCAGAAAACCATTACTTTGTAAAATTAAATCAAATAAAGAACTAAAAATTGGGACAACCCTCACGTTCGCAAAGGGTAGAGAGGGCCAAGGGTCGGCTCCTCTGGAGTACCCTTATCCCTCCTCTGTTTGCAAGTAAACAACAAAAACGAAATTAGAATCCACTAAACACTCATTATGAAATCAATAGTAGAAAACTTCTTTTAAAACTCTTACCTGTACAGACAGTGTGATCAACGAAATGGTGGAAAATAAAGTTATGTTCTACAGTTCACCATGGAAGTCGAATAAGATATTTTAAACACCTCGAGAAAGACAAAACAAAGTATTGTTAAAACACTTGCCTAAAAACCAGGATCGACACTCAACATTTTATATCATAGCTCGATGACCCTTGTTGGACACACGAAGGTCTGAACAACTCTTTATTCCACACTAGTCAGGGAAGAACCCCTCGGCTCATGTTGACTTCAACTAAACCAACTGTATACCTGCACCTCGAGTTGAGCAAAGCTCGAATCTGCATTTTCCTACCTAACCTGCATGTAAATGAGGCCCCCGAAAAGAAACATCATAGTAAGCCACAGTTTGAAAACCCTAACTCCCATCTTATCAGATGAACGGTGGAGGGAGCACCACATAGTCAAGTAAAGGACCTGGATGCGTTGTCAACTCGCAGCCAGGTCATGAGTTAATGCCGAGGTCAACCAAGGACAACACAATAACCATCGACAACAACAATCATTTAAAACCTTAATCATTGCAATCACCTTTGGGTTATAATCTATGCTGAGATCCTTCGTGGTGATGGGACTGTGGAATGTAATGCCTTCATGTATTATGCCAAGGTCCACACCCTTCTTACACTATAAGCATAGTGTTACATATTGCTAAGAACATCGTTATATATTATCACCATAGTGCTATGTTATTCCAAGGCCATCAAAATACTATTAAAACCATATTATATTATTATTCCGATTACCTTTAAATACTTGAAATCATTGTATAACCATATGATATGGCATATAAACCTTAACCATTGAAGACTTTAAAGAAAAGGCATTATAGGCCAAACCATGTAGTCTCATGCCAAGTATGAATTCATAAACCCTCACTTTTTGTTTATATAACAAGAGGTAACCATATGGAGGAACCATATGCTTTACAAACCCTAAGAACCTTACTCTTAAGGGAAGGTCATTACACACCATAGTATAAACTATGGTAAGGCCAAGGCCTTTAAATTACATTGCAACTTACAGGCTGGGGTCAAGACCATGGGCAGTCTCCCATGTCTTAGGCTAGTTTCAGCCTACTATAAAGAATAAAGAATAAATAAAAAATAAACTTTGAAATACATCACCTACGTAAGACATGGCTAGAGGTTTCGGGAGGATCTATCCATTGTCACAACCCAGTTGGACCTGTCGTAAACAAACAGGATAAACATATTAAAATTCGCAGAAATAAATCATAGAAAATCTGCTAAGTAAGTATAGAAGTAATGCATGATTTTTTTTTTTAACAATTTTTAGATGTTTTACAAGAAGTGCCACAACAACTCCTACCCCATGAGCATGTTAGTGGGCCCATTATGCCACTCACCCCTCACACCAACACCCATTTTGTAGATGACACTCACAAGCAAAAATTGTGGCAATGATACTCAAGATTGAAATCCCATCAAGAATTGTTCCAACAAGAGAATATAAATAGAACAAAATTCAACCTCAACCAGGGGAGATTTTAAGGATCCATAATTTTCTTAAAGTATAGAAATTTTAGCCAATCTTACTAATTCTTAAATTTCGAATCATAAAATATTTGGCTATATTTTTGTAAAAATATTCAAATTTCTAAGCATCTTTTTATAGTTCTTGAATAATTTTGACGATATTTAGAGTAAACTAATTTTATCCCATGGAATTTGGGCCAATCAATTTAGAAAAATATAAATTGGTAATTTTTTTTTGGGAAAACCCCCTAAAATTAGCCAATGAACTGAATTGTGCCCCTAAAATTTTCCTTGATCTCAATAACAAATATCAACCACAAATAACATAGATATAGAGTGGTCTCTTGAATCAAGCCATGTACACATGAGCACCATTATTAAAGTTATTATTAAAAAATTATTTAAATTATTATTATAATCATAATTGAAGAGTTAAACAATTATTAAAGTTATCATTATATATTAACTCAACTACCTTGAATTGTACAACAGCTATTCTAAGATATCCACAAAGTTTTAAAATAATTGTTGTCATTAAAAAATGAAATATGCTCATTTAGATCAAGGGGTATATTCTTGTTTTCTTTTTAATCTTTGTCTTAGGCATTTGACTATATTTTCCATGGTTTATTAATTTTTGTTCGTATATCATATATTTTTAAATTTGTAATGTTAGATGAATTAATTTATTTAGTTACAATTATTGCATTGAAGAAGCGCATTCTACATCCCACTAATGGAGAGATGTGCAACTCTTTACGTGCTTATTCTAGAGCTTACACATGTCCTTTATAAAAATATAAAAGAATATATTAAAGCTAACATGTTGGCTCAAATTGAATTTAAATTATTTAGCACTGCATATAAATATAAAACTACAAAAAATAGATAAATTTAACCCATAAACATTGCATTATACATTTTTCTCAACATTTCCACTCTAAAAACAGGTTTACAGCTAGAAAGAAATATTGGATCCCTTTGGGTTCTTGGTAGATCCCCTTTTAGATGGATCTATGCTATTTTAATAATATATATTAATAGGTGGCTAACTATTATTGGTCCAAAGTGTTTGAAAAGACAATTTTTATCATTGAACATATTTAAAAAAAAAAATTACAACTTAAGTTTAGACATACAATATAGCATCCAAATATTTTTTTGATAGTGGATATTCTGACAGGTGACAGGTCTAGTGGGTCACAGGCATTGACAGGTCTACTAGGTCATAAGTGTTGATAGCTTAGACCATGAGGTCCACATCCATCCATAAACTTCTTTATGGAATGTACGGCTTGGAAACTTCTTTATGTGGAAAGGAAGCAACTTTAGGCCTTCTTTTGAAGCTTTTGTTCCTCAATTCTGATGGTTCGAAATGTTGTTTTGCTATTGTTGCAATTTTGAAAAGATTTGTTGTTATTACGATGCATACAACAACGACAACACCTAGTTTTAATTGGTTAAAGATGTTACCAGCATAGATCCAAATCCTAGACTCTATCAAGCATTGAGAAGGATCAAATCTGTGAAGGTGCAAACCTATTCTTAAGTATTTCACTCAAGGAGCTATCAGCTTTGGTGTGTCCTATATATAGCCATTTATTTGATTCAAGCCCATGGGGGATTCACTTTTTGACCAATATCTTATCACGTTAGTTCATATTGTGGGTTTTAAAATTATCAAAAATTGAACCAATATATTGCAGGTATTGCGGGGGATGAGGGGTTTAAGGTGGGGGTGGGTAGGGTGTTTTATAGGGATTGAGGTATAAAAATGGGTGGGAAGGAGGTTTTAAGTATTGGGATGGGGTTTCAACAAAAAGAGTTTGGGTCAATATCTTTGGAAATTAAGGGTATTCTTTAATATCCCATGATCGCACGTGCTATGTGACAGGTTCACTAAGTGAAGTCCCCGTGGTCCTGAATCCTCCCAGGTCTTCCGCACCTGGTGCTCAACATTCAATACATGTTTCATCATTACCTTTTAGTGCCGGGGGGCAACCCCCGGCACGACCTACATTATCTGGCACCAAAATTGTACCTAGTTAAGGACAAACCTCTGGTATAGCGAAATATATAGCTTGTGTCCCTCCCCCCCACACTAATGTGGTTAACCTCCCATCCAGTTTAGGTCAGCCCTTGGTGGTACAACCTATAACAAATCAAACCTCTTGGGGTTATGGTTACACAACAAATCAAGTACTTGTAGGAAACATTAATTATCCACCCAACCCTACAGGAATGCCTTATGCTGGAATTCCATATCCTAGTAATAATTTCAAGCCATGGGGGCAACCTAACTGGTCCTACATGCCAGCTATGGGGGGGATACCTATGCATACTGCGAGAGGTGCCGGAGGACCGCCTTATGGAGGTCCTCCCCATGGGGGACCTAATGGACTTGGAGGGCCTGGTGACTTTCCTTCTTATGGTCCTAATGGTCCTGGTGGTCCTAGGGGGCCTGGTAGCTTCCCTCCTAATGGCACTGGAGGGTCTGCTAGCCCTCCTCCTAGTGGTTCCAGAAGCTTCAGAGGTTTACCTCCTCAGGGTCCTGGAGGGTCTAGTGGTCTGCTTCCTAGTGGTCTTGGTGGTCCCGGAGGCCTTGGCGGTCCTAACATTCCTGATCCCGAAAATCAACCCCCTGTGGGAGGATCTTTCGGTAGTTCTTCATCACAACAACCTGTCTATTAGTCTACTTATGGTCCTATTGGTACTTATATGCCATATCAATATTACCAATATGTGCAACCTAATCGTTAGTTACCTTTCCTAGCAAATTTGGACTTGCCCGATTTCTCCAAGTTGATTAATGACCCCATTCGACATAACCTCTTGTGGCCTCCCATTCCGGTAAAGTTGCCATTAGACATTCCAAAGTTTGATGAGAAGTAGGGAGATGATCCAAAAAACCATGTCATGACATTCCATCTGTAGTGTTATTCAAACTCCCTTATGGATGATTCAATTTGTTTAAGACTCTTTCAACAAACTTTGACCGGTACAGCCACGAAATGGTACACTGAACTTATACAACATTCATTTGTGGATTTTGGCTCATTGGAAACTGTATTTCTTACACACTTTTAGCTTCCTATCCGTTATGAAATAGACTGGTCTCTTAAGAGTCTGTGACAGAACACCTCCACCTCGTTGAGTCCGCATGAAGAAATGTACAACATCATTCAAACCCTTTTCGATGATCACACTGATGAACTTCATCTAGTGGCTTCGGATCCTTACCACCTACCCTACTAGTTAGAACCATCTCTTCCTAATATGGATGATCTCTCTGAGACTTTTCCTTTCGATGAGTCCATTATGGAGATCATGAATATGAATGAGTCTATTTGGGAGGATCACCATCATAGATCCTCATTCCTCCCCAACACCAGTTCGGTAGACCATGACTTTGCATCCCTGTTTTCCACTGATATTGTCAACACACCTCAAAGTCCTATATTGTTGCAAGACACAGATTCTGAAGGAAACCTATGCAACATTACTTAGACAAATATGATTGACATATCAGCCAAGCCTGGTACCATCGAGCATGTTCATGTTGGGAAGAACTGCTCGGTAGAATAATCTGAAGCATACAAGGCACTTTTCAAAGAATTCCATGATATTTTTGCTTGGTCTTATGAAGAAATGCCGGGGATAGACCCATCCATTGTGGTCCATGAAATTAAAACCTATCCCACTGCTAAACCTATCAAGCAAAAACCAAGGCAAGTCCATCCACTGAATGCCACAGCTATTAAAGCTAAAATAGAGAAACTTATCAAAGTTGGGTTTATTTATCCCGTACCCCTAACGGAATGGGTATCGAACATGGTCCCTGTCAATAAAAAGTAGGGCACCATTAGAGTCTGTATTGATTTTAGAGATTTGAATAAATCTTGTCCTAAGGATAACTTTCCTACTCCACATATCAATCAGATTATTGACAATTGTACTGGAAGTGTCATCTTCTCATTCATGGATGGCTTTTCTGGCTATAATCAGATTGAGATATTACCCACCGATCAACAAAAGACGACATTCATTTTCCCATGGGGAACCTTTGCATATAGGAAGTTATCATTTGGCTTAAAAAATGTTGGAGCCACTTTATAGCGTGCTATGTCCTACGCGTTTGACGATATAAAACATATTGTTGAACCAAACCTTGACGACCTCCCTGCTCATTCACAGCGACGGGAGGACCACCCTGGTCATCTTAGTGACATTTTCCTAAGATGCCATCATTATAATATATGACTCAATCTGCATAAATGTGCTTTTTTCGTTGAGATGGGATTCCTGTTAGGTTTTGTGGTCTCTAAGGATGGCATCCGGATAGACCCATTGAAAACTGCCACCATTTTAGCTCTACCATCCCCAACCAATATTCTTGAACTCTAAAGTTTGCAAGGGAAGGAAAACCTTCTATGTTGTTTCATGTGCAATTTTGGAGAGAAAACCCACGGTTATATGCGTCTCCTTAAAAAGGACTCTCCGTTCTTTTGGGATGAGCAAGCCCAACGCACCTTTGATAATCTCAAACATGCTCTGACTCATTCACTCATGATACACCCCCTAGATTATTCAAAGGAATTTCTCTTATATATTGCTATCTCCACTACTACCATTGCTATGGTTTTGGTGCAGGAAAATCCCGACGGTCAAGAGCATGTGATTTACTATTCTAGTAAGAATCTTATGGATTCTGAAACCCGATATTCACGAGTGGAGAAATTAGCATTGGCCACGGTCATTGCTGTTCAAAAAATTCATCACTACATTTTGCTCCACACACACTATATTGGTAGACCAGAACCCTATGTATTACATCCTGACTCGTCAGATGCTCGGGGGAAAGTACTCCCGATGGATAGTCATACTATAGGAGTTTGATCTGGAATTTGCCAAAGCCACATCAAAGAAATCCTTAGTCTTTCCCGTGCTCATGTGTGATCTTCCCTATGCTTCGATGGAATCTGAGTCCAGTGATTTATTTCCAGATGAATTCTTGTTCCTGATAAGCGCTAATGACCCATGGTATGGATATTTTCTTATTTATCTCCAAACACAAATACTTCAGCCAAATATATCCCATGACGATCGCCGCCGTATCTGTCACCACCCAAAATACTACCTCATCTTGAATGACACCTTGTATAGACGTGGGATCGATTCCATTCTTCGGCGATGCCTCACCCATGAGGAAGCTAAACAAGTGTTGAATGATTGCCACTCTGGAGCATGTGGCGATCATTTATCTTAAATGGCTAGAGCCTAGAAAATCCTTCACGCTGGCTATTTCTGGCCTTCAGTCTTTAAAGATTATTGTAGTAAGGATTTCTCCCTATTACAGGAGCAGGAATGGCTCCCTTCTATCTATAGGACAGAAGGGTAGGTTCCTGCTAGTGGGTAAATACAGAGAATAAAACATAAATGTAAAGAATAGAATAGTAAACTAAAACTAATGATAGAAAGAAGAAAAATGGAGCAAGGTTGAACCCCTCTGCACACAATGGGTTAGGGTTCTGCCTCCAAAACCTGCAAACAAATCCTAAGCTACAATAACCTGCAAAACAATGTTAACAACAAAACTTGCAAATGAAATAAGGGTTAGAAATCAAAGCAAACTAAACAACTAAGAAACAACAATAAACATGAGTATACCTTCTCTTGGGTGGAAATGGGCCACCATACCCAAGCTTGTGGAAGCACCTCTCTTGGTTGGGGAGCTTTGGCTCAATGGAAATGGAGGAGAGGGAGTGTGGGTGGCTTGAGAGGAAAATGTGTCTCAAGGCATCCACGGGTAGCATAACAATATGCAAGGGATAAGTGTTTTGGGAGTGACCCCCCACCCTCCTTTTATAGCTTTTCCAATGGGTTTTAGGGTTTTAAGCCCTTGGTCATGGCTTTAGCCCCTTTTCTGGGCCTTTAGCCCCTTTCGCCCTAACTTTAGCTCCTTTTAGGGTTTTAGCCCCTTTTTGAGGGCTTTAGCTCTTAGGAGGCTGTTTTGGGCTCTTTTGGGGGGTTTTAGCCCCTTTTCTTCATCCTTAGGCTATTTTGAGGGTGTGGGGGTTTAATGGAGGGTCAAATGGAGTGATATGAGGGTCATGAGATGGTGTCCTTGGGTGGCGTAGGCCATAGAGAGCTATGTGGGGGATTTTTGGGTTAACAGATTTCCCCCTGATGTGTGAGGGCAGGAGCTCAACGTATGGCCGACGGACATCATAGGATTTTGCTGTGTAGAGGTGGTGCTTCCAGGGCTGGGGCATGATGGTTTTGGTATTTGTATTAATATGGTTCCCATCAATGGGTGAGATACAATAAATGTGTGACATGTATATGGACGAGGCGGGAATCCCCATGCTCATGACCATGTCAAAAGAATAATTTGATCTATGCTCTAAAATACAAGAGCTGATCATATACAACTGATGTTACAATAATGGTTGCCTCCATGTGAGGCTGAATACAATACTGATCTGGTATATTGGACCCATGGAATTCTCATGGAATGCTATATCTTCATGATTGACGGTCTGTTGGATTTGGAATGGTACATAGCTATATGGACTTACTGATTGAGAGTCAAAGTCTCTGTGGTACAAGTATGCTTGCATCAATCATAAAGGTATATCGAAGCACTACTGGGGCTTCTAAACACTATCTCCAATGAAACCCAGAAATCACAAGGGACATAACCTATTTAGGTCCCTCGAGTAGACTCACCAATGTGCTAGATTCAGGTGACATCCGGGGTCTTTGACCAAATACTGTGTAGAACAAACCTTGTACGAATCTCAACAGTGCGATGATGGAGTTGAAGTCAAGCACGTGAGAAACAACCATCCTGAGAGGCACTAAGGACTCCTCCCAAGTGGTCCAAGGAACTCATCAATGAGGTTAATGAAACCAAGGTACAGGGACCTTTGGGTCTATCCTTTGGAATATGTGTGTTGGCATCGACAGAGGGAGACCTGCCACTAGTCAAGGCAATGATGTTTCCTTGACCAGGAGCGTGAGGGAGATAACTAGAAGGTGTGAAGTAATATGCGGATTGACTCACTGAATAGGGAGGGGGGGGGAGGGAAATATTTGAATAGGGGAAAGGGGAGGGAGACTCAAACATCCTTTGTTCAAAGTATGATGGCAGGGCGGACTAGGCAGCAAATGAAATTGACTCATGGGAATGGAATCATAGCTTAAATACTGGGGATATCATTGCAGATGGGAAATACTTGGAGGAGGTAGACACTTCTGATACTGATGGGATCCAAGGAAGACACATTGCAGAGTACTCTAAACAAAGGCGACCCAATGGGGGAGTGCTACCAAACTTTTTTCTATGGGGTGGTGTCTAGGGACACCGTTATGGTACGATCTCATGGATTTTTGGTGAGCTCGAGAAGGTAAATGCTCAATGGTGCTTTCAATTTTACAGAGTTTGAAAGAAAGAAGAAGACTCCAATGGGGGCTCTTTTTCATTGGTAGTATCCTATGCCCGAAAAAGGATAAAAGTATACATAGGAGAGCTTGCCCATCCTGGAGGGGATGAGAGACTTCTTTACCATAGGTAGTCCAATCAGGCCAAAAAAGGTTAAACCTGTACTGACTGGACGATCATTCAAATACTTTTACGAGCATGAACGAAACCAACTTTGCTCGGCAATATTTTCTTGTTGAGAAGCTGGAAAAGAGCTTAACGACAACCCGTGGTGAGATTTTTCATGAAGTGCGCCCCCTTTTCCCAAGAAAGCATAAAAGTGTGCAGAGGGGTACGGTCTTGGCTTGAGTGTGCCAAGGATGTCCTTTTCAATTGATTGTCTACATGGTCTGCAAGAGGAGGTAAACAAGGCGATGTAGATGCCCTTTCCTATACTTTAGCGAGCAGGGAAGGAAGCAGCTGCGCTCGACAATCTTTTCATTGTTTTAAGGAGTTAGAAAAGAGCTTAAAAGAAACTCCAATGTGGTCAACCAATTGCGGTGGCACATGCGGTGCCCCATGTTGGGATGGTGGACATAGGTCCATAGGTCATCCACACAGTATGGATGGAGCAGAAGGATCTCAAACATACCAATACATGCATGGGATAGATCGAGGTAGAGGCTCGCAAGACGGTGTGGTAGAGGCACACAAATCAAGGTGGCTCTCGGACAGAGTTCAGGGGAGCATGTGTGTGTGTTGCAATGGATGAACTTGACTACATGCGATGCGAGTGCATGTCCGGGGGCACTTATATGCCAAATATGTGCAAGAAAAGAAATCATTTTGTGGACAGTGGTCCAGAGGTCCGCGTAAGGTGCGGTAAAAAGAAAAGACAATCTAGGTGTTAAAAATACAAAATAAAAGCTAAAATTACATTCCTTAATGGGCGGTGGCCCGAAAACTCGCATGAGTAGCGGTTGAGAAGTGTGATGCAAGTACAAGTCTGTGGACACTTGCATCATCATGTCATGGCTCGTAAATTGAGGTGAATTGTGGAAAATGGTCTCGAAATTGGTTTATTAAACATGAGACGATGGTCTCAGAAATGGAAATTTGAGCCTCGAGGTGTGAGAGGTGTCTCGAACTGGTTCCGGGTGACTTTGGATTAGCAGCTAATGGTGCTGCCCCTGATTTGTGCTTAAAACCATTGGAAAACAAGAAAATAAAATGAAGCGACTCATTGGTGATGTTAAGCGTAAAATTTCTTGAGGTAGAGCCCATTGTGAGGGTGCTCCAAGAGTTGTCGATCAAAGTCAATGACAGTGTATGCCCCTTTTTCAAGGCAACGATGGATGACATATGGGCCATACCACATTGATTCAAACTTTCCTTTGCCCAATTTATCGTTGGGTTGGTCGTAGAATAGAACCATATCGCCTTCGCTGAAGGTGCGAGGGTGGATGTGGGAGTCATAGTGGATCTTTGATCGTGTTTTTGTTGCTTCAATGGCTTGGAGGGCAGCTCGACGGTATTCTATGGTTTGCTCAAGTTGGAGGAGCCATTCTTCTAAAGGTGAAGTATCCAGGAGGAGTTCTACCGCTAGGCGGAGGGATGGGATTTGACACTCTATAGGGAGTATTGATTCAATGCCATGTACTAGGTGGAAACGAGTAAAACCGGTTATGGTTTTTGTGGATGTGCAATAAGCCCATAGGGCGGAGAAGAGCATGTGATGCCAGTTGGTTTTATGATTTCCTACCATCCTTTGGAGCAATGTTTTGATGATCTTGTTGACTGCTTCCACTTGGCCATTGCCTTGGGAGTAGTAGGATGATGAGTAATGGTGTTCAAATTTCAACATGGTTGATAATTCGGCCCATACAATGTCTTGGAAGTGTGCCCCATGGTCTGAAACTAGTTTTTTAGGGACACCAAATCGTGTAATAACATGGTTGAAGAAGAAATGCTCTGTGGTTTCCGCTTTGAAATCGAATGTGGGCATGGCCTCGGCCCACTTGGTGAAGTAATTGACTTCCATGATGATGTATTTGTGGTCATTAGCTGAAACAGGGTTTATGGTCATGAAGTCAATTGCCCATTTGCAGAAGGGCCTGACTATGACTACGGGGTGTAATGGTGCCGGGGGAGGGGGTTCTTGCCTTTGGGGCAAAAAGCTGACAGCTACGGCAATGTTTGACTGCCTCTATGCAATTAGCAAAGATGGAGGGCCAGAAATAGCCAGCACGTAGAATCTTTTGGGTAGTTGCTAGGCCTAAAAGGTGACCACCACAGGCTCTACTATGATAGTCGTTGAGGATGGTCTCATCCTCATCACGGGTGAGGCAATGACGTTGGATGGTTTCAATGCCTCGACGATATAGAACATCTACAATCAACAAGTGGCGAATGGATTGAAGTCGGATGCGTCGCCTATCCTCACGGTTGAAGTGTGCTACAAACTTCTATGTTTGTAAATAGAGAAGGATGTCCCCATACCATGGGTCATCTGTGGATATGACGAATAGCAAATCATCATGAAGATCATCTTTTGTGGGTGATGACACGGTTAATGGGGTAGGTCGGTCATGAGCATGGCCAGTGCGAGTGCCTTTGGGCTTTTTGGAGGCACGAACTCTAGGTCGAACTCTTAAAGGACGAATACCCACTTAGCTACTCGACCTTGAGAAGGCGACGAATTAAGAGGTACCTCATTGGGTTTGAATCAACCACTACACGGGTATGGTTTGCAATGATGTAGTGGCACAATTTTTGAGCTGAGAAGACGACGGAGAGGGCCAATTTCTCCTCGGGTGAATATCATAGTGGGGGTCTTGTTAGCTTCTGACATATGTAGTAAATTACGTGCTCATGGAGAGCATCGTCTTCTTGGACCAAGACTCCAACAATGGCCTTTTCCAAGGCCGACACATAGAGGATGAAATCTCGAGTGAAATATGGTGCTGAGAGTAATGGTGCAGAAGCCAAGGCGCGCTTGATTGCACCGAACAATTCTTGTGCTTGCTGATCCAAAACAAAGGGGATTTTTGTCCTAAGCAGGTGAATGAATCCATAAGATTTTGTTGCATACTCTGGCACAAAGCGGTGAAGGAAGTTGGCCTTTCCTTGTAGTCTTTGGAGTTGGTGTCGATTTCTTGGGGAAGGAAGAGCAAGGATGGCATGAACTTTGAGGGGATCTACCGTTATTCCTTTGTGGAATACAATGAACCCGAGTAGATGGCCTACTAGGACAAAAAAAACACACTCGAGGGGGTTCAGGAGGATGTTGTACTTGCGACAACATAAAAATACTTACCGCAAGCCATCTATATGTTGTTCTTGTTTTGGTGATCGAGCGGTAAGATCGTCTAGGTAGACCAGGATGATGTGGAATAGGTCATGGAAACAATATGTCATGGCAGGATGGAAGGTGGCTCCAGTGTGTTTTAGGCCAAAGGGAATGAATCGATACACGAATGTGCCCCATGGGGTTGTAAATTCCATTTTGTAATGGTATTCTTTCTAGATTTGGATTTGGTTGTATCTGGAAAAACCGTCCATGAAAGAAAAGGCTTCATGTTCGGTGCACACATTGATGATATGGTCGATGAAAGGTGTGGGGAAGTTGTCTTTGGGACATGCCCCATTGAGGTCATGGAAGTCCATGCAAACACGAATGGTGCCCTTTTTTTATTCACGAGAACATGATTAGAAACCCAAGTGGTGTATGCAATGGGATAAATGAAGCCGACTATGCGCAGCTTCTCTATCTTGGCTTTCACCGCGGCCACTTTGGATGGATGGATGGGCCATTACTTTTGGCATACGGGTGCCACACTAGGCCATGTGTTAATGTGGTGTTCCACAATGGATAGATCTAAGATGGGAATTTCAATGTACGATTAAGCAAATATGTCGCGGAATTCTTGGAAGAGAGCTGTGTAGGCATCGACCTCTTCCAGGGAGCAAGATGCCCCCAGCATGATTTCTTCAACGATATCAGAGTTGGTTGAGATGTCAATTTTAATGGTTCGAATTTTTTTTCCATATTCCCTTCTTTGAAGGCGTCAGGTGCTGGGATTGAGTTCTTCAACCAGTCAACCTTCCCATGGATGAAATCTTTGGTCTCCGCGAAAAACTGGTTAGACTCTGACACAAGTTCTTCTGGGAGGAAGAACGAGCAATGGTGCATGTCGTCCCATGGGTATTTTGGAGTGGTCAAAGCTTCAAGTATATCCTCATCGTTGCTGAAGCAATGAAGAGATAGGTCTGATGGATCATCGGTGGAGGAGGAGATGAGCGGGTCGGTGGAACTGGACATCATGTAAATGGACATGGTATATGACGAAGGAGGTGGTGGGTGAAATTCTTCGATCAAGGTGATCTCAGACTCAAGGGAATGGTGATGGAGGTCAGCGAGAGCCATTTGAAATTCAAGCAGGTCTTGGCAATGGTGGGAGTAGTGTCCATATAAGTCGCAAAGGGCGCAAGCATGGTTCATCCTCAATGCCGTGTTCCTGATTACTAGAGCGGTTGGGATTTCAACCATGGGGATGTTTTCATTTGTATCCATGGCATCCATATGCACATAGATCACTTGGATTTCAGGGAAATTATGAGTTGGATGGCCCTGTTGTTCGCAGACGACACAAGGTGGTACTTGTCACAGTTCTGCGGTGGCTTTGGTGTTCTTGCCCCTAGCTCTTTTGGGTTGCGGTTGTGCTGGTGTAGGTGCAACAGTTGGCTTGTGCGGACCGGTTGGAGGGTGAGACTCAACCATGATAGGTTGCATCGGGTTTAAAACAACCTGGGGCATTGCTGGTTGGGCTGGTGGATCAAGATACCACACCGAGATCCCCAATGTAAAGTTGGGTAGGCTTAAGATGTCCATGACTGGCCTGCTCATGACACCAGGTGGGGGAAAGAGGAAGGGAATTGTATGGACTAGGGCTGAGCCCACATAACTCCCGGCTGGTTGCATGTGGGGATGTGGTTGTGGTTGCAGCTGCACGTAATTTTGCTGCTGTGAGTGATGTTGCGGCTCCTGTTTGTATTGTGGCTACGGACGATGTTGTGGTTGTGGTTGGGGCTCCGACTGCGGTTGTTGTTTGGGTGCAGCAGTGCTAGATGAGACCATGCACAAGTCCATAGTTTCGTTTTGTGTCGACAGTGGTGACACTAACGGGAAAGGAGCCATCATGGTGGGATCGGTAAACAACCCAAAGCCCACATTCAACAATGGGGAGGCTGGTGTGTTTTCAATCGTGGTGTTAATTGTAGGGATGACATTGGCATGTGTGTTCGTCCCTTACAGGTCAATGGTAGTGATGGTAGGGATAACGTTGGCGGGTGCCGTTAACCCTTGGGGATCATCATAAATGAGTTGGTCAACAGTCACAATCTTCCCTTCATGGGGGAATAACATGAGACAAAAGACAGTTGATGCAACTACTCGCATGGCATACATGTAACTCCTTCCGAGGAGAAGGTTGTAGTCTAGTTGAGCATTGACAACTTCTATGTTGATTAGTACTATCTTCCCGGATAACGTGATGGGGACATGGGGTAGGATTCCTTGGGATTTAGTGGGATGTCCATCATAAGCTCACAAAGTTGTGGAATATTTTTGCAGAATTGGTGATCCAAGTTTCTGCCAAACCAAGGTATACATGACACATGTGGATGCCCCCTCATCCACTATGCATCGATGCACAACCAAATTTCAGATGGACACCAGAATTTGGAAGGTGATGGTCGATGGCATATGTGGTTCCCCGTTCTTCGTGTCAAAGGTGATCAACTTGGAGTCAGAGGGTTCTTCTACCCCAGGGCGGCAAGCAAGGCTTTCCACTGCATTGGGCATGTTTTAAGCACCTCAAGGGTGGACATGGCAGTTGGCGTTTGGGCCAAATCATCCACAATGCTATAGCTGACTGCAGCTCTAGTTGTGGCATTCGTGACAATTCTGTGTATGGGGGGGCATGGGAATGGGAGTAACTGGAGAGGTAACTTGGCTGTCTTAGACGTGGATGTTGCTGATGAGTCGGTAGGTTTGGTGGTGGTACTGTACTAATTTCATCTAGTCTGTAAGTTGACCTCTTCAGTGGTCATGACTAGCAGGTGGTGAACACCTATTTCAGCCATGGGTGGTGCCCCCAGAGCATTGGGATTGGATTGGGGAGGGGGAGCGGTTGCCACCAATCCTTGGACTGGTAGTGGGTTTTGAAGCACCATGGGAGGAGGTCCTTGTGGTGCTAGGTTGGTTTGGGCTTGATTGGCAGCGTTGGTGGCCTATTGGGACTTGTTTTGAATGGCCTGCTTAGCGTGAGCCATGAGGGGACACTAAAATGTGTAATGTCCATAAACATCACATAGTGTGCATGGTTGGTTTGTGCGCAACGGATCATTGCACCTTGGTGCATTCTGTCATGGGGGGTTTTGGGATGGCTGGTTTGCCACGGCATTATTGGGAGGGTTCGGTTGTTGACCGCCTCCCTGCGGTTGATTATTGCATTGGTTGTGGGGCCCATCATTTCTAGCTTTCCCTTTTCGATTGTTGGGGGCAGGCTGGTTGGGACGGTTTTGTTGTGCAAACACTTGTCCCAATGGAGCGGGTGGGGCGGGGGTGGGGGCTTGAACTATTTGCACTGGCGGTGCATAGTAGATTTGTGGCGGTGGTGGTGCCACAAATGTGGGCATTTGCCCCACATACTGCTATGCTAGCCAAGCCATGGCTTGAGCCTGCTGCGGTGGCACAGGTTGTGCACAGGAAGTTGTTGCTCTGGATTGAGACATCATTCTTACGTATTTTGGATCTTGGTTTTGGTAAGCAACACTAGCAGTGTTGCTTGGTTGTGGTGTAACGACAGGTGGTGTCGGTCGAGGTTGTGGCTGTTGGGAGACCGACCCTATGATGTCGTCCATAGCATGGGATGCCCCCGATGCATCACGGTAGGACGTACTCGGATGGGGAGCATCTAGAATGAATGTGTAAAAGTATTCATATTGAGCATAGATAAGGTCAAACTATTGGACCTTCAATATGGCCTCTTCTTTAGATTGGGGATGTTCAGATGCGACGTCCTTTTCTATGGGCAGGAGCAAGGTCTTAAGGAACCAATCCAAGAAGATCCTGTCATCTAGTTGGATTTTGCATAGACTGCGACGTCGCCGCCACTCATGGATATGGTCAATTATATGAGTGGCAGTGCTTTGACGACAGGATAGCAGGATATCCACCCCCTTGTCATATCTGACGAGGAGTTGGAAATACTATGGGAACATGAAGGCTAAGGAGTTAAAGTCCAAATACTTGGCTTGCGGTAGCTCAATGTACCATTTGGTCGCAGTACCTGCAAGGGTGCATTGGAATAGCCTCAGCCCGATGGAGTCGTCTACGATGTTGTTGGATGAGCACCATAGATGGAATGTCATTATGTGGTTTTGGGGACATTCCCCTGCTTTTCCTTCAAACTTGGGGATGTCTGATGGCAGCTTAGTTGGCATGGGTGGCCAAAAAGCTTGGTGACGGATGGGGTCATTCGTTAATCTAGCCAGATCAGGCAAGTTAAGAAGAGCCATGAAGGGAAGATTTGACCCCAAGTTGATGTGGGATGGGGCTGCGATGGGGGTGGGGTTTGCAGGTGCATAATGCATCTGTACAGCTAGGGGTGCTTGCAGTGGCACCATTGTGGATGGGCCAATGTCCCCAAGTGTTGTGGGTGGGATAATATGAGTGGCGGGGACATTTCCCCCATGTATGATAGTAGGGGCAATATAAGTGGATGGTCTGCTGCCCCCCTATGTGATAGGAGGGGCAGTGTGTGTGGAAGGGCCACTACCCCCGTGTGCTGCAAGCGAGCCATCTTGGCTGGTCACTATAGGTGGTGGAAACTGACCAATGACAGTCTGCATGACTGTGCTTGGGCCACTTGCTAGGTTGTGGGTGACAGGTTGTGATGTGGACATGGGGTATGCCAGAAAATGGATCCTTATTTGCACTAGCCATGGGGCTTGATGGTGCAGTATGGAGGTCTGGTTCAAACTGATATGGATTTGAATCAAAATCATAGGCTGTGTGGCCCTCTGATGGTGTGGGATATCGCTAAGAACGGCTTTGACGATGTCGACTGAGTGTTACAAATGGTGGTGGTTCGCCTCTTAGGTGTGGGGAAGAACGTGGAGGATCAATTGTGTTAGATTTTATGTCAAAAACTTGGTGGGAATGATATTTGGACCTTGGTTTCAGTGGCTTCCTATTAGCTGCAAGTGGTCACTCGGCCACCAAGACTTCCAGAAGACAATGCTTGGCTTGTTCCTCACAGGTGTTTCTACTCAATCAGAAGGGGTTGTTTCCCGTTTCACTTGGCAATTCCTCTCAGCGGCTAGCTACTTTGGGGTTCCTATGGTACTCCTCACAATGAGTTTCTGGAAAGAGCCCAAGTACTTCCCATAGTTGAAGCAGTCAGGGACTTATGTCCTCAAAGACTGCAGATTTGTTTGTACTTAGTGTAAATTAGTAAATTTTAAGGTTCACTCAACATCATGAACTGAGTTGGGTTAATTAGTTGGTATGGTTTATTTGTGTGTTTGTTTTTTCAGTATTTTGTCACTGCAAATGGGTTATGAATTCATCATGGTATAGTTCATGTCATTGTGGTTGTGTATGCAAGCATAAATAATCAGAAATTGTTAACAAATACAGTGATTAAACCTGAATGTTTGCTGGCCTAGCTAGATGTCTACCTCACACTGATATTCATCTTCAACCAAGAGAAGGTGCTGGGCTCTCAACACAATTGGACTAATCCCATCCGTAGATCCTCAGGTCACCTCCCGAATGCTAGGTTGGTCAATAGAGAGGATGCTTAGCGTCGTGAGAATCCCTCCTTCACTACCCCCTCTACCTTCCAGGTCACTCGGTTTTAATGGTTTAGAACAATATAGTGGAGTGCCTAGATTTATATGAGCTTGCCCTTCATCATATGCCAGAATACCCTGAAGGGTGATGACTGGGTAGAGGAGGAAGGGGAAGCAAGACATTATGTTTTTAAGTTGATTTTAGTTAGAATAGGTTGATTTTATTAAGCCATTAATGTTTACTTGGAATTTACACATTGTTCATGAAATAAATTGCTGAAAATAGAAACAGAAACTAAAATTGAAATGGTGTGCTGGACAGAGGCGACTGAACCGTACTGACAGTCCCTATGAAAGCAAACAGTGAAGCCCAAAAAATGGGTTGCGCACCTGTAAAACTCATGTTTTTGTGAAGTGGATTATGATCAAACCGTGAGGAATTACCTCAAACAGTTGAAAACCCACTTCGGAAATGGGCCCTTTTACCCTTAAGCGTGGCCAAATTCACAAATGGCTCAAATGTTTGGGCAGAAAATGAGCCCGAACACAGGTGAATTTTTAGAAATTCAGTTTGGCCATTTTTGCACAGTTGAGTGATTTCTAAATCATAGAATGGAAAACAGTAACTGGTACTGTGGAAAAATGGGCTTGGATTGGCCTTAAGGAGGCTTATAAATAACTAGAAATGTAAATAAACAAGAATCTAAGCTAGATTTAATAGAAAACTAAACTAGGGAAAAAAATAGAACTAAAAACTAAAACTTTGAAAAATAAACCAAGGGATCCTGTGGGATCGACCCGGTATGGTTGCCAGTTCTATAGTAAGGATTTCTCCCTACTATAGGGGCGGGAATGGCTCCCTTCTGTCTATAGGAAAGAAGGGTAGGTTCCTACTAGTGGGTAAATGTAGAGAATAAAACGTAAATGTAAAGAATAGAACAATAAACTAAAACTAATGACAGAAAGAAGAAAAACAGAGCAAGGTTGAACCCCTATGCACACAATGGGTTAGGGTTCCACCTCCAAAACCTGCAAACAAATACTAAGCTACAATAACCTGCAAAACAATGTTAACAACAAAACCTACAAATAAAATAAGGGTTAGAATCAAAGCAAACTAAACAACTAAGAAACAACAATAAACATGGGTATACCTTCTCTTGGGTGGAAATGGGCCACCATACCCAAGCTTATGGAAGCACCTCTCTTGGTTGGGGAGCTTTGGCTCAATGGAAATGGAGGAGAGGGAGTGTGGGTGGCTTGAGAGGCAAATGTGTCTCAAGGCATCCATGGGCAGCATAACAATTTGCAAGGGAGAAGTGTTTTGAGAGTGACCCCCCACCCTCCTTTTATAGTTTTTCTAAGGGGTTTTAGGGTTTTAATCCCTTGGTTGGGGCTTTAGCCCCTTCCACCCTGAATTCAGCTCCTTTTATGGTTTTAGCCCCTTTTTGAGGGCTTTAGCTCTTAGGAGGCTATTTTGGGCTCTTTTTTGGGGTTTTAGCCCCTTTTCTTCATCCTTAGGCTATTTTGAGGGTGTGGGGGTTTAATGGAGGGTCAAATGGAGTGATATGAGGGACATGAGATGGTGTCCTTAGGTGGTGTAGGCCATAGAGAGCTATGTGGGGGATTTTTGGGTTAACAATTATCATGAGTTTGTTACAAAATTCCCACCTTGTCAACATTTTTATCTGGAAAAGCACACTCATCCTGCTCCAATACACCCTGTCATTGCTGTTGGCCAGATTGATTATATGCATTGTAAGCCTACCTTAGCCGAGGGGCATGGTTACATCATCGTAGCTGTTGACTATTTTACAAAGTGGGATGAGGCCATTCCTACATATGCGGAAGATGGTAAGACTGCTGCTCTCTTCCTGTTTAATCATGTCATAGATAGATTCAGAGTCCCATAGGCCATAGTTACTGATCACACATCACATTTCCATAATCAAATGATGGAGGAACTAAGTGCCAAGCTAGGTTTTCACCATGAAAACTCTATGCCCTATTATCCGCAAGCTAATGGTCAGGTAGAGGCCATTAACAAAGTTTTGAAAATGATGCTTCATCGGATGGTTGGAGACCATAAATCCAACTAGCACCATATCCTTTTCTTCACTCTTTGGGCCTAAAAGACTTTGGTGAAAATAACTATTGGTTTCATGCCTTTCTAGCTTGTTTATGGACTCGCAGCTGTCTTGTTGATTCAATGTCAGATTCCATCCTTGAAACTTTTTGTCGAACTTCTCCCAGACACTTCCGCAGAGGAAGAGAGATTTTTATACTTGAACAACCTTGACGAAACTAGGAGAGATATTGCCTTGGCTAATGAGACACACAAGAAATGCGTCAAGGATCAGTATGATAAATTTTTCCAACCTTGTGCCTTTAATGAGGGTGACCTAGTTTTGACTTATGATCAGAGATATGACAAACTAGGGAAAGGAAAGTTCAAATCCATGTGGTACGGTCCTTTCGTTATTTCTAAAGTTTTAGAGAAAGGGGCCTACGAGCTAGTAGACTATGATGGAATCCCTTTAGGGAAACCAAGCAATGGGTTGCAACTGAAGAGGTACTATGCCTAGATCTCTCTTAGATAGAATATTGTATATATGTATATTGATTGAATTTCAGTGTGCTTTAAGTATTTTCAATATGGTTTTGAGTTTAAGTGTATGTATCTGTTTATACCATGTTTTGGTCATGTAGAGAAGATGGATTTCTATGGCTTCGCTGATGGTGCTTGCCACCACACCTTGAATCTTGCCTCAGTTGCTTGGGTTCTCTATTCCCCAGCTTACGATTTGGTCAGTTCAGGAGTGATTTTTATTGGTCCCGCTACCAACGATATCGCCAAATATTGTGCAGTCATAAATCTTCTGACTAAAGCTGCCTCCTAGGATATTCACAACTTGGTAGTCTCGATGGACTCACAACTAGTGGTTTGTCATCTAAACCATGCTTATACCATTAGGAATCCTATGCTTCTCTACCTCTTTCGGAAGGTATGCTTACTAGAAAGGATATTTCAAACTATCACCTATAGGCATATCCTTAGGAAACATAATGTAGTTGCTAACTCATCAGCTAATTACATCCTAGATTGGCATATTTCCCATTCATGACATGAAAATCAAACATGGTTCATCGTAAATAAACAATTAAAGACACATAAAACTCATGTAAAATACATTCATCATTTGAGACGTATAAACACCAGGTAAAATTCTGTGTGTGTGTGTGTGTGTATATATATATATATATATGAACACATTTTACAAAAATGGGTCACGAGAGCTCATCTGAAGCACGTAGGCTTTCAAGTAAAAATCACCTTACAAAATCCTGAAGCTATCAGCTTTCAGTAGATACATCATGCACACATCGTCTAATGATGCTCGTGGTAACACATCACTGCCTGGGTTACCCTACGTAGTAGTCTGCTAAAACGACCTGATACTCCTGCTTTAGGCCTTTGATACCTCAAAGGTAGGTCATCAATGGAAGCATCATGGATGTCTAGGGTTGAACTCTCCAGGTTTTCCTCTAACTCCCAGGTCACATCATCACCCTGCGGTACAAAACGGGCTCTAGCTCGTCTATCCAATGCAGAAGCTCCCTCAGGTTGTGCTACTCCGACGTTTGCATGGAAACATTCAAGTCTCATTACTTAACATAAAAAATATAAAGCATAAAAAACATACAAACACTATTTCCATTTTAGGGTCTTTTGCTTCTTACCAATGTCACTCCATTGTCCACTAGGTGGCAGTGGTAGGTCAGGGTCACCGCTGAAGCCAGTGCCTGCATATGCATAATCCTCCACCATGAGGAGCTAATCTCTCAACCATCGAAAGAATGGGTCACCGTACTTTACCTTCCCCCTTCCCACTCTAGTACAGGCCATAATATGGACCCACCTCTGCATGCGAGGGTCCCACGCTCTCAGCTCTGTAAATACCACCTGGGGTCTCATCTGTGGAACCCAGTCGAAGAAGAATCAAGCTAGAATGGAATCGAAACCAAATTGCTTCAGTTCCCTCTTCCGACACTTGGTCAGCTGATCCTTGAAGATTAGAAGCAGGGCTTCTGTCGAGTTAAATACTATAGGCACCATGGCCTCTATGGCATAGAGCATATGTGCTCTAGATGCCTGGTGCACTCCTTATCTTCTCACCACTCTCTGCAAGGTAAACAATAGAGTCTGTAGAGGTCCATCCCTCACTGCTTTTATAGGTATTTTCTTCCCCGATGTCATTGTCCTAGGAATACAGTGATGGTCTATCAATTCCTGTGTAGTAATGTCCCCTTTGCGGGAACTAGTCAGCGAGATGGGAGCACCCCATCTCGAAAGGCCAGTCAGGAAGTATATGTCCTCTACCTCAACTGTCAAAATGTGAGCACCAACCTAGAAATATTGTTGCTCTGGATTCCACATCCAGAGTATATGCTTTAGAAATCGCTCATGCGATACCATACTGGGTGTGCAGAAGAATTTTAAGAGTCTGCAGTCTCTCAATGCAGCTATGCAACCCGCATTTCGTTCAGCAAAGGCGTCGTCATTGTCATACTGTCTCTCTTTCCATATGACCATTTTTTATCAGCAAGAACCTGTCAAAAACAATCACAAGACTTGTTAAAATCATTCTTAATCATCCAAATCAATTGAAATGAGCTATTTTTTCTTATGTGACTATTTTTACTTCTCCACGGCTGGCACCGCCTGTGCCTCATTGAGTACAGATAGTATGATGCTTGAATCCGATGGTGGAAACTCCCAATATCAGTGACTGAAAATCTGGCCAAGAAAGTGCTCCAAATGCTCTCCACTATGGGTAAATAGTAAAATGTTTTGATTTTTACTATTTACATGACTTTTATACACATTTTTGGGATTGACATGCTATAGTTTTGTTTTAAAATCATTTATTACTCAAAATCTATCAGTCGTAATCCTTTAATGTCAGTTATTGGGGAATTTAACCCTTGTTTTTGAGTCATTGCAGGATAGAAGAATAGTAGCAGTAAAGTTTTGGGAGTTCGTTTTTGACTTTTTCCTACTACCATAAAATGGAAAAATCTTTGAGCATTTATTGCGACACTTTTCTCACGCTCTCGAAACTTAGTATCAAAGGTTCGAGTCCATTTCTGATTCTTTTCAGACTCGTAAAATCTCTCATTGTGAAAAGAGACCTAATGGAGTCTTATTTAAACTCTTTTCGGGCTCCTTAAATATGAAAAGATTGTTGAGGGATCTTGTCTTCTTCACACTCGTTAAAGCATTTGAAGAGTTGTCTCTCTGACAGTAGGTTATATATTTTTTGGTTCAGATAGACTATTTACGAAAAATGAACACTCCAGCCAATCATGACTGGAAGAGTTCTCTAAGGCATTATTTTATATTTTTTCAGGCCTTAGGGACTAAATCATATGAAAAAGGACCCTTTGGAATCTTCTTCCATGGTCGTTCAGACTCTCTAAACATGAATGATACCGATATTCCTTTCATTGGACTCTTTAAATTTAACATTGAGAGACCCTTTTTGGGAACGAACCCTTTCTCTCTCAGGTTCATAAAACATATGAGTTTGGACTTGTCTTCGGATGAGATATACCGAGTGTTTGTTACCCTCTTTGAACTCGTAAAACCGAAGAGAGGCACTCATCAATCATGATGGGGGAAATGGGAAGGGAATCATTTTGCAAATAAATGGCAGTAGTTTGTCATTACCTTTGAACATGGCACTTGTATGCATATCATTTTATTCAATTGGGTATTCAGCTGATCTTCATGACAATCCACTTTCATGAGTCATGCCACTCCTTTGACTATTTCAAAAGAATGCATTGTCCACTGTTGCAATGTGTGTTTGTCTGGTTTATTCAAGTTTCCAAGTCTATTGTCGTGCCGCTCAATGTTCAAAGGGAAGTTGCAGAAGTTTATCTCTGTAGTCAAAACCGTCTCTGTGTCAGTACTTTTGAGTCAGTCTTATGGTTACTACATTCACATCATTCCAGAACTATGTTCTGAGTTTCGTGTTGTCGATGTGGGACTCATCATGGACCTCCTTTGATGAGACTATTCCCGTCGACATCAGTTCATCATCCAGGAAATAGTCTTAGAAACAAAAACTTAGTACCTTGATATTTGTATTCCTTAATGACAGATTCTCTCGCTCTCGACATAGGTTGACATCATTGACCTTTGATTGATAGAATCGACAGGGTGTTCGACATCAAAACATCTATTCACACTCAGTAGATTGTACTAGGGTACCTTGGGAATCATTGACATCAATGGTGATCTCCCTCGCACTTGTTAATGGTTCACATCATTGGCTGGTAATCAAGTGGTTTCTACCATGTTTGACTTCAAATCATTTTAATCACATGGATAGAATCGTACTTTGTGGAAGATGAGATGGAGACCTTGGGTATTTGTTTAGCGCTCATTACTTTCCCCAGGTTGCGATGGAGTTTTGTATATCCAGCATGGATCCACATTTGTATGGTCATGGCTATGCTCAAATTTGCATCTGTATGACATAGATCTACGTTGTATGTCTAGTAGCTATGTCCAAGTTTGAGTCCTCTATCACATGGATCTATGTTGTATTCTAGTAGCCATGCTTGTTTATTCCTCTCATGGATCTTCCTTGTATTGGTTTGCAACCATGAGTTGGTTACATGTGTCTATGAGTCAAAAATATTGATGTACTATAGATGCCTACTAGATGACATTCTTCGAGCGAGCTGACTTTTTCACCTCGAAGTGACAACTTGTTCTCTCAAAGCTCTCACTTATCGTATCCCTCTAATTCTCATGCTTTGGGGGGCATTCTGTTATACCCAAATCCTATCACCATCATGTGATAAGACCCTTAACTTCCATGTTTCCCCTTAATCCTAGCACTTAGAGTGGAAACTTACTCTGTTTGTCAATTCTACTTGAAAAAACTTAGCACCGCACTTTCCTTGTGGCCCATGAGTTGTACATTGCTTAGCACCGCCTGTATCATGTTTTCAAGGAGTGGTGCCACTGCCTATGGACTAGGTGTTTGAATCTTCTATGATGCAGATGTTGTAACGTTTGTTGATATTATGTCGGCCAAAAATAATATGAGGGAGATGTTGCAACATTTGTCGAATCCTGTATGAGGGAGATCTTGTAACATTTTTCGAATATTGTATAAGGGAGATCTTGTAACCTTTGCAACAAAATAATTAATAAAAAATAAAAAATTTGATGTCGACTATTAATAAAAGGACGTTTATTTTCATTTAGTGGCTATATAAAACACCAAAGCTAATATATAACAACATTTTTTTTAATAAGAACTAGAATCTGCAGCAAAGAGAAGGGAATGAACGAAGAGAGAATCTAATCAAAACTAGAACATTTTCTATGAACAAGTAATCTTATTTTAAATTTATCTCATCACCATTCTCCATCTCGAGCTCCAGGTTTAATTGCAAATTTTCGCCTGAGTTTTAATTGCAAATTTTCACCCGAGTTTTAATTGCAAAACCATGCCTGAGTTTTAAGGCTGGGTGTTTCTTTCCATACCAAGCCTTTAAAAGATGCCTCAGTTAAATAGCGTTAAATAAATCCTTTTATATTGGCATGTACGAAATCCCAAATTCCTCAGTTAACGACTGCATGTTTCTTCTCTTTGGCGCACGTTAGGGTTTGGAAGTGGTCTTTCCGTTGCTCTATCTTTGCGGCGAGTGTATTTGGATTGCCAAGTATGGAATGTTTAGGTTCTGTTGTATATTTGGTGTGTAACCATCATCGATAATCCATGTGGAAACATGCCCACATTTCACCCAAGCTATGCATGAGTGTTTTCTCCTCATCGTTCAGACCTAGGAAGCGTTACCTTCACTCCGTCATCTCCCTCGATGTTTGCAAATGCCCGCATTCCCAAGAACAACCATCCAAATGTGCTCTCTACTAGTGCCGTGAAACGAGCCTACTATGTTTAGAGTATGTCACCTCCACATTTTCCAAACTCCAAATGGCTACATGGACTCTCATCTCTACGTTTAGCAGGTTTTTCCAATACCAAGACAAAAAAATCCAAAACATGCTCATAGACATGCTCAAAACGGACATATAGTTTTATGGTTTTTTGGGGGGAAAGAGAGAAACATTTTGGAGAAATTGATTTCGTATCTGGAAGATATAATTATATTTTAAATCGTTTTGGACAAATTGTCAGATATAATTATATTGTAAGTTTTCGTTGGTAGATATAATTATATTTTAACTTGATTTCGTTGGCAGATATAATTCTACCCTCAACACTTAACAAAAATGAAATCAATTTGTCCAAAATGATTTCGTTGGAAGATATAATTATATTTTAAATTGATTTCGTATCAATTTGTTAAACAAAATCAATTTGTCGAAAATGAAATCAATTTGTCCAACATGATTTCATTAAGTTGATTTAAATTTTTATATTTCATATTATATTTAAATTGAAATTAAAATATAATTTAAATTTTATATTTATATAAATAAACAGATTATTCAAGTTTATATATAATTTCTTTACTATGTATAATAAGAACTACTTGTGGAATAGTGGTAAGGTTTTTTAGATAATGGGCGTGAGGTCCAAGGTTCAATTCTCCTAGATCACCTATTTTTTTAGAAAATATATTGAATTTTATACTTGCAGATATTTTAGTGTTCAAGTTTATATATAAGTTCTTTACTATGTATAATAAGAACTACTTGCGGAATAGCGGTAAGGGTGTTTGGATAATTGGCGTTAGATCTAAGGTACGTTCCTCCTAGATCACCTAATTTTTCAGAAAATATATTGATTTTATACTTGCACAGATTTCAATGTTCAAGTTTATATATAATTTCTTTACTATGTATAATAAGAACTACTTGTGGAATAGTGGTAAGGGTGTTGGGATAATGGGTGTTGAGGTCCAAGGTTTGATCCTCTCAGTTCGTCTATTTTTTTTAGAAAATATATAGAATTTTTAAAATATATTGAATTGTATACTTGCATAGATGCAATATATGGTGTTTTATACTTCCATAGATTTCAGTGTATGGTGTTTTATTATTGAATACTTTTCATTGTAGTTGTTATTCCTTGGATGCATTGATTTCAGTGTAGATTTCATGTGTGCATTAATTTCAGTGTGTATTTCATAGATGCATATTAAGTTTAGTGTGGGTTTGATAGATGCATAAATTTTAGTGTTTATTTTAATGCTTGACATTTTTTATATAGAGCCTGAACTAGAAATCGAATATGTGCACACAGAAGATGCTATCAGACAAACATGAGAAGAACAAAACTTACAGAACGTCAAATGTCAAAAACCATATCAATGAATAAAATCTAACGAAATGACAACAAAAGAACGAGAAGAAGAATTGAAATGAAAAGAAAAAGAAAAGAAAGAATATCACCAAAAGAAAGTTGGATGAAATGACAACAGAATAATGAGAAGAACGAAGAAAATGAAACGCAGAACAACAAAAAGAGTATCGAAAAATAAAGTTAGAGGGATTGACAACAGAATAATGAGAAGAACAAAGAAAATGAAATGTTGATCGACTAAGAGCATATTGAGAGAGAAACTTGAAGCAATTAGAAGAACAAAGAAATCAATTTGTAGAACAACAAAGAAATCAAAATGTAGAACAACAAATACAATATTCAACCAATTTTCTCATAGAACCAACTATGGGAGATTCTCAATGTGTAATGGTCAAAGAGAAATGTGTTGATGACATGGTCCAATTTCAAGCAGTTCAAATTACTAATATGTTCAAGATAAGGAGATTAAAATTGATGATAATATATCGGTACCATCTGAAGAACAACAAGAGGACTTGAAATGAAAACAAGAACTACAAAAAGAATATTGAAAAAGAAAGTTGGATGAAATGACAGCAGAGGAAAGAGAAGAACACAGAAAATGAAAAGCATAACAACAAATAGAATATCAAAAAAGAATGTTGGACGAAATGACAAAAAAAGAACGAGAAGAATGAAGAAAATGAAACACAAAACAACAAAAAGAATATCTAAAAATAAAGTTAAAGGGATTGACAGCAGAAGAATCAGAAGAACAAAGAAAATGAAACGTTGATCGACAAAGAGCATATCGAGAGAGAAACTTGAAGAAATTGGAAGAACGAAGAAATCAATTTGTATAACAACAAAGAAATCAAAATGTAGAATAACAAAGACAATATTCAACCAATATACTTGTAGAACCAACTGTGGGAGATGTTCACTGTATAACGGTTAGAGAGAAACGTGTTGATGACATGGTCCAATTTAAGGGAGTTCCAATTACTAATATGGTGCGAGATAAGGAGATTGAAATTCATGATAATATATCAGTACCATCTGAATAAATGTGTAGTAGACACCAAAAATTGTGAATGAATTTATCAATTAGCAGAAGTTCAATTGTGTCATGTCTATCAGGAGTCGTATGCTAGAATACAGATACGCAATTCAAGTATATGTCCAATGTGTGTGTGATGTCTAAGAGAGGGATCTAGTCACCGATTCCCAGCAAGGAACCACATGGATCTACGAACTCAACCTCATGTCCTTGAATATCTCACACAAGTTGAAGTGGTGCAGGTGGGATCAACCACAGCCAACCCTACCAGCATCTCCAGGATCTGGTGGCTCCTACACTTAGCAAGATTACCAAATTTATCCCTCGACCAAGTTCTTCTTTAAAATTACCTCCACGCAATTCTAATTCCACAACAACTTTTCCACAACTTTGTTTCCATAATAGGATTTCTGCATGCTGGTTGTGGGATGCGGGATGCAGGATGTGGGATGCCCAACCAACCTTCCAAAGTTTCTTCCCCACAGCTTTCCTTCTGCAACTTTCCCAGTAATTAGATATTTGTGCCCTTCTCCACAACCATTGATCTAATCTTTGATGCAGATCTCACAGATCTTTGTAGATCCATTATCGCCCTCACAACTTCCATTGCATATCTCTCCTAGACTGTTAGGTCTTCGTCTGCAAACTCAATCCCCACCGTTCATTCTCTGCAAAACTTGTTAAGGGTAGAAAATATGTGTGTTGCACTGATTGATCAGAGAATCGATCAATCCAACATGCAATCTTCAAGATTTATTATCCTAACACTTGTATGCATGCATTTACGACCTATTTCAATTATTCAAGCAACAATTTCATGCGTGAATCAATAAATTCACAGAAATACACAGATGTTCAGAAAATCACCGCAATCGGCTCTACACGGATACATCATTCAAATAGTAAATTCATTTAGATTAATAACAATGCAAACACACAGGTAATCCTTCTATTAAGAAATAGAACAAACACATAGCTCGTCTCTCCTTCTTCAGTATTCTCAAAATATTTATCAGTGGAAACTATAAGCAAGTCTGATCTTCCCTTCTGCGAATCAGAATTCTAACCATGAAGAACAGAACCCGCTCTACTTCTCTAATCTACCTATTTAAGCTAAAATTTTACTCCCAACCCTAGTGGTCCTGTAGGAAAAAACAAACAACTACAAAGAATGATGAAAAAGTCCCTATCACAATAAACAACATGTGGCTTGATCTCCATGCAGGGAGTCATGATCCACCATCATTCCTATCGCCGCTAACAAACTATGACTCATCAAACAACCAAAAATATGCCACAACATGTGACCAACTCATCACATTATTTGCATGCCATGATGCTCCTACAACACGTTAGTTACATGAATCATCCTTTACTGACACCTATCATATTAGATATTTCATCCTATCTAGACTTGCTAGGAAAATAAAATATTTTACATTAAATTTTACAATGTCTTTACAACTGACCCCACCTTGGGAAAATGTCTAGAGCTTAAGGTCCGATCAAAAATTTAGTATTTGGTATTGAGAGCTAATGCTTCTACATCAGACTCCCAAAGTAGAAAGAAGACATGATCTCTTGATTATGCATCTTTAGCCCACATCTTCCTGGATCCCAAAATTTTGTTTGTTGCAGTCCATAAGCTTCACTATATTCATTTTTCTTTGGCTGTAACCTTCTAGGATTCTAAACCTTATGCTGTAGTACTCCATTGTCTTTACCTTAATCATTCTTCACTCTCCATTCAACTTTACAATGGTCTTCCTTCTTTACCCCACTGTACCTTTTCCTAGGAATTTTCATCAATTTCCACAATTCATCTATGACATCCTTCAATTTGGTTTCCTGCTGAAAACAAATCTTGTTTTGATTACTCTCCCACTACACTTCACTGCATTCTATACATTCATTTTCAAACTACTAGTTACCTTCTTCAACCTTACTTGATTTAATTTCTGCTACAACTCTTGAGATTGCTGTAGATGTTGTCCTGGACATTGCTTCCACCCAAACTTCCTGAATACCTTTGAAGATATCCCACTCTGCAATATCCTTCTCATGCTCTCTTCCCACAATTTCTCTTTCAAAAATTAATTGATCTCTCATTTTTTTGATTTTAGTTATATACTCAATCACTCCTCTTTGTATACTAGTAAATACATCATAGATCTCTGAACCAATATCTTCTCTTGTACCTTTTATAACAAGAAACATGTCTTCCTCGTTGACTACAATTTCTTCCTCTTGATTAAATACTTTCAGCTAGTATTCCAAACATTCATTGATTACTTGATTCCCTTTAAGCACCTATGTCTTGACATTCTTCAGTAATTTCCCTTCAATTCTTTGACCATTTCTATCATTCAATTCAGTATTCCTCAGTCCGAAGACTGTTTCATCTCCAATTTGAGACACAATATCCTCACTTTCTTCCTTATGGATTTCATCTTTCTAGTCACTGACCAAAGTTTTCTGTGACACTATCTCATTCCTCTTTGTTAGAATAGAATTCTGATTCTCTGTTCTTGTGGCAATCCCAAAGGTTTGTCCATCATTCTTACCTTGGCTCTCTAAGTAAACCAAATCTTCTTTTCCCTCAGCAGGAACAAATTCACTCTCATAACACATGACTGTCTCTTCCCCAATAAGATTGCTTCCTTCATTAATTAAGGACTCTGTAGACTCCTTATGCTACAATAACTCATCTTTTCCTTTGTCATTGATTGACAACAATTCCATTTGTCCATCTAGATTGAATAAATATTTCACACTTTCATCTCTGCCTATGCACCCCTCAAGGTATTTCCTCTCTTCATCAAAACTATTAAAACATATCTTGAAGAAGAGGGAGACTGTGTAAGCTGAATTTTAATCTCAATTTTTTGAGCCATAGAGTTGGGCTCATCATCAGGAGAAATTGTCTCCTGATGAAGAGGAAATTAGACTCAGATTAAGAGGTTCTCCATCAATAACATCTCCCTATTAGCTTCTTCGAGTGCTGTGTATTTATTCTTAACATATTGCTATACAAAAATCCTGTCACCATCATGTGATAAGACCTTTGACATACCTACTTGCCCTGAAATCCCAGCTTCTAGAGTGAAGACTAAATGGTTTCTTATTAGTCTATCATACAAATTCCTAGCACCACTCATGCTCCCTTATCCAGGACCAGTACCCCTGTTCGCACCGCTTTTCATCGGTTGTCCACAAGTGGTGCCACGGCCTGTCACCCTTGATCCATAGGCGGTTATTACCAGAACCGCTCTGTCAAAGAAGCAGAAGCACAGTAACCTGGCTAAAAGGGTAAAAATAGAAGCTTCTTGAAGCTTCTATATGATAATCCTTGAGATATCCCTTATCCCTGCTATTGTGGGTTGGTTGAGCTCGAGATCCCTCATCCTAGGATCTTAGAGGCCAGCTCACCCACTAATTTCTCAACCGTCTCTATCCATTAAAGCCCTATATATATGAGCTCATAGCCATGGTTGAGAGGGGGGAACATTGAAGGTATTGTTATGCTGTTGGACTGATTCTTGGCCCAAGATCATTTGGAGAGAGCATAGAGAGCTAGAGTCGGAGCTTTTGAGGATGAAGAGCTGGTTTCATGGAGATGCATGTCAACACTAAGGCTTGGTTGTAAACTTCTTCATATTTCTAATGCAAGTTGATTTTCTGTCCCATATATATTGTTGATGTTTTTGATTTCAGATATATATTTCTAGATTCCTTAGTCACTAGCATAGATTAGTAGATCATATTCTAGTTGCTTTGATCTATTTCGTGTTGAACTCTTTTGTAGGTACACAGGTGAACTATGAAGGCCTTGTATTCTAGATATCTATAGTGTCTAGGGGGATTTATCAACCTCTGTGATCTATTTGTTCTAGATCTGAACCATTTAGACCAGCAGAACACCTTGCTATCTGTGGGAGGTGAAATATTTCGATCAACAAATCTGGCGACTCCACTGGGGAGTAGTTTTATTCAGTTGTTCTGATCATCCTCAGTCTGCAACTCTTGTTTGAATCTAGGATTCATTTTCTTCAACTCTTTATAGTCATATCTACTTTCTGATTTGTATTATTCGAGTTTGAAATTTCCAAATCTGTTCAAATCTGAGTTATTTCATTTTTTATGCTCCGTTACCATATTCAATTCAATAGTATCCATTTTTATCTAGTATGTTTTTGATCTGATCCATTGTTCTCTTTTTGTTTTGGCCATCTACATGGAACCACGACAATGCTTTGTGCGAGGAACGGTGCCACCGCCTGAACACAGTGGACAGTAAGCGGTGCCACATCCTGTATCTAGTTTTAGCGAGGAGCGGTGCTGCTTTGGAAACGCTCTTACAACATCTACAAAGCATGGTACCAGGTAGGCATTAGTCCAAAACCCCTTCTTCCTCATTTTTCTTTGTAAAAATTTCGAATCTTGATTGCTTTCAGTTCTTTTATCAGGCTTGTGTTATTGAATCTGATGTGTATGGCTTGCTGCTTTAATGGTTTAAGATTGATTTTGAGTGGAATTTCAAAAAAAAAAATAGTCTTTTTTATTGTTCATCCGCTTCTTGCTCGTTGGTTGTGTTTAAAGAAGGATTTCTTGTTTTCTGAAATTTAAGGTGCTCATTGAAATCTCTTTTCATTGCATGTATTGAAAGAAGAACATTAGATTAACTTCTAGATTTCATTTCTTGCTTGCATAGTAAACTTATTTATCTTCCCTTCAAAAAAGAAAAGTTTTGCTTGAGATTAGGACATCATATTTGAGCGTTGGATTCAGGTTTTCTGATTGGCTTCATAAGCTTTCAGGACCTTTATGATCTTTCATCTCTCATGCATATAGGACTATCTTAATCAAAATAAAAAAAATGGTAGTTTTAAGTTAGATTTGCTTATGTTTTTAAGAAATTTGAAAAGTTAGAGTGCATTGGCATATAGGTGTGCTTGGTGTTGTTCTTTTAGGAAAAGAGATTCTCACCCTTCCCATTTTCTTTCGGAAAGAAGAATTTGGTTTGTAGAAGTATTTGCTTGTCTTTAATTTGATGTTCATGACTTTTGATTGGTATCATTTTTGGTCTTGAAACAAAAAGAAAAAACACTCTCTTCCCTCCCGTAAGTAGGCATATTGAACGGTAAAGTGAATATTTGCACAAGCATACTGCATGGTTTTACTTTTCTGTCAGAACATCATGCATTCACCTAACCGTACAAGTTAAAATCAACGGTAGTTGTAGGTTAAAATTTACGTAGTAACTTGAGTGATAGGTTAGAGATGTGTTCGGGCATCGTAAAACGTAGGAGCTATCGTTATTTGTCAGCATTACATTCTAGGATTCGCACGGTTCTTCCACATACGGTTGATATATCGAACGGCCTTTCACGTACCCTTGAGATATATAGAAAGGTACTTCACATACTCGATTGTATATCAGAAGGTCCCTTGTGTACGGTTATGCATTAGACAACACTACTACTGATTCGAGCTCCCACGTACCTTGGTATATCGAGAGACCCCACTAGGGCACCTTATTTATCTGAGAAAAGCCCTTTGGCTATCTTGTTTGGAGCCATACACCAAAAACAACATTCGAGGAGATTACTACGCACGTACCCTCGAGGTATATCATGAATGGCACCGTCTTGACAATCCTAGTGAGAGACCTGACTTTTGAACTCCTCCTGTCATTTTAAGTCTTCTTGTTTTGACCTATAGTTTGAGTAGGGAATTCTTTTGGTGTGTTTTTTTCTATATTTTCAGACCCTAGGTTAGATAGGAACTCTACACACTGGCTGAGTTAAGACAGTCCAGGAGAGTATAGGGCTTGCCACCCGATTTTACTTATGTTTCAGGAGGAAATCCAATGGAAGCTATCGACCGAGGAGCTGCTACCACCTCCCAAGTGGGAGATCATGTGGTGGCAGAAAGTTGAGTACCATATTCTTCACACTCACCTCCCTTGGTCCAACAGCCTTCCCATGAGGATTCATCGCTCCATCCTCCCATGGAAGATCATGCTGATGATACCCATCCAAATTTTGGTCCTAATGCTCCTTTTTGGGAGACACCTATAGGACAGGCCATTGCCTCATTTGGCACACGTGTAAGTTCTCCTGAAAGTGAAGAAGAACGCAGGAAATACCGTGCTGCTATCCTCCGTGCACAGGAGGTAGAAAAGCAGATTGACAACATACTACGCTCTTCACCAGTTCATTCCACATTCCTTCTTGTGAGATATCATTCACTAGCCAATTCTATGAGACCATTGAACCAATTATATATCATCCATTAACAACCCACAGCCTAGGTCAAATTTCCACCCCTCTCACCTCTTATGTTATGTCTATCCAAATCCACCAATATCTTTTGCATCTGAGGCCCAACCTTCAATTCATGTGTCTTCAATACCTTTGAATGTCACGGGGAAACCCCTAGCATGACCTACATTATCCGATCCCGGAGTTGTACCTAGTCAAGAGTAGACCTCTAACATAGAAACATCTACAGTTGTTGTCCCTCCCACCCACACTAATGTGGTAAATCCCCCATCTAATTCAAGTCATCCCTTGGGGGCACAACCTGTGGCCATTCAGTATTCTAGTGCTTATGGTTATCAAATACCTGTGGGTAATCATCCATTTAATCCTACTGGAATTCCATTCCCTAGCAACACTTTTATACCATGGGGGCAACCCAACTGGTCTTACATGCCAGCCATGGAAGGGATACCCATACATACTGCGGGAGGTGCAGGAGGACCACCTTATGGAGGTCCTCCCCCTAGGGGACCTAATGGTCCTGGAGGGCCTGGTGGCCCTCATCATGGTCCTAGCGGTCCTAGTGGTCCTGGGGGACCTGGTGGATTTCCTCCTTATGGCTCTGGAGGGTCTGGTGGCCCTCCACCTAGTGCTTCCAGTGGCTCCGAAGGTTTCCCACCTCTTGGAGGTTCCAGAGGGTCTGGTGGTCTGCCTCCTAGTGGTCCTGGTGGTCCTGGTGGTCCCGGTAGTCCTGGTGGTACCAGTGGAGTCTGTCGGCCCTCCTCCTAGAGGCCCTAGTGGTCCTAGTGGTTCTAATTCCATAAATCAAACCCCATGGGTGGATTTCCTGGTATTTCTTCCTCACAGCAACCTGTTTTTCAATCAACCTATGGCCCTACTGGTAATTTCATGCCATATCAATATTACCAGTATGTGCAGCCCAATAGATAGTTACCTTTCCTTGCAACTTTGAAATTTCCTGATTTGTCCAAGTTGATTAATGATCCCATTTGACACAATCCCTCGTGGCCTCCCATTCCGGTGACGTTACCATCAAACATTCCAAAATTCGATGGGAAGTAGGGTGAAGATCCATGGAACCATGTCATGACTTTTCATTTGTGGTGTTCCTCGAACTCCCTCATGGATGATTTCATCCAGCTACGACTCTTTCAATGAACTTTGACTGATATGGCCACAAAGTGGTATATTGAACTCCCACAAGATTCATTTGTGGATTTTGGCTCGTTGGCATCTGTATTTCTTATGCACTTTCAACTCCCTATTCATTATGAAATGGGCACTGGTCTTTTAACTTCTCTGCAACAGAAAACCTCCACCCACATTTCTAATCATATTCATTAGTGGAGAAGGCAGAGATGGCTTATTAAGGCCCCTATTCCAGATCAGTTGTTAGCTAATTGGTTCACTAAGTCCTTGTTACCTCCTATTTCCCGAGATGTGGCCATGGGCGGTTTCGTTACTAAAGAGCAGGCTATTAGTCGGGCTCATTACCTAGACTTGGTCTATTCCTAGTCTGGGACCCTTTATGACTTGATTCCTCAAGCTCCTCACCCCAGCACTGACCCTGCCAAGCCATCAACAGAAGTACTTGTTGACAAAATTGTTGGTTCAATCTATTCCCCATCTGTAGCGAAACCTGCCAAGAAAACCCAACCTATTACTCCTTCGACTCCCAAGGTTTCTGCCGAGGTCAATTCTATTCAAAGTACTCAAACCTCGGGTAATAAAAAGAAAGGTAAAAACCGAAATAAAAAACCTGGAAACTAGCAGGAGACCCCACAATCAACCCATAATGACAACAAAACAGGGAAAATGAAGGCTAAATAACCTTGTCTTTTATGTGGTGGTGACCACTTCTCTAAGGAGTGTCCCCGTCGGGATGAAATCTCCCAGTTTTTGAAGTCTAACCCCGCACCTGCAGTACTTACGGATCCTTTCCCCTCTCAACAACAGCTGGTAGACCACATGTCGAACCAGGGTAACTCCAATTCATCAGAGGAAATTTGTATGATGTCCTTAGATACCATCCATCTACAAACTCGAAGCCAGAATTATGATAAACCCGCAGATAAGCAAGAAGACCAATCTTCTTCAGAGAAAGATCCCTCCACTAGTTCTCTGGAATCCTCCTCTACTATTCCCTTGTCTATCGAGAAGCCTACTCTTGACATGATTTTGCGCCCACTAAAGAGTACTCTTCGGAAGGCTATATTTAATCCCAATGCCCAAGATGCTCAATTCTATAATGTGGTTGAATATCTCGCTCAGGAACCTTGTGCGATGTCTACCCTAGAAGTACTCCAAAGTTTCCCTACACAACGCAAGAACTTGTTGACTGCATTAGGAGCTGTAGACCCGGATAACACTAATTTGATTCACTTCAATGTTGAGAACTATAAACCTATATTACCACATAAACTTGCTTTTCAGATCATTACGAAAGTAGTGGGAAAGAAATTCTTTCGAATGGTACTAGATGAAGGAGCTTCGACCTTGGTGTTATCTCTGACTTGTTGGAAAGCTCTTGGCTCTCCCGAGCTTGTTACATCACTTACGACCCTTAAAGCCTTTGATGGACGAGGATTCCAACCCCATGTCCTCATATCATCCCTAGCGGTCAAGCTAGGTGGAAAAACCATTTCCATCCAAGTTGAAGTGGTAGATGCCCCTTTAGATTATAACCTGCATTTAGGAAGGAATTGGTTCTATGCCATGAATGTTGTTGCTTCAACAGTATTTTGAATGGTCCAATTCCCACATCTCGGGAGAATTGTTACTATTGACCAGCTTGATTTCTATACGCTGGATGTTACTAACTCCATGGCTAATAACATCCCCATGTTAGGTCAGTCCCCACCTCCTTACCAGTTGATTGAGGTAGGTATGCTGAAGGATTCATCCCTTATGGGGATTTTTCCCTCCACTCCTCCTAGCACAGATACCGCAACAATACATATGATCGCCTCATTTGATATTGAGAGCTAGGGCACAAATGTTGTTGAGTCCACCTTGTTGAGCCTGCACGAAGCTATGTATGACACCATTCAAACTTGTTCTGATGATCACACTAATGACATTCATTTAGTGGCTTCGGATCCTTACCATTTACCGTACTAGTTAGCACCTTCTCTTCCGGTTCTAGACTATCTCTCTGAGACTTTCCCTTTCATTGAGTCCATTATAGAGATCATGAACACAAGTGAGCCCATTTGGGAAAATCACCATCATAGATCCATGTTCCTCCCCAATACCAGTTCAGGAAGCTATGATTTTGCATCCTTGTTTCCTACTAATATTTTCAACGTTCCGCAAAGTCCTATATGGTTGCAAGATACAGATTCTGGAGGAAACCTTCGCAACATTACTCACACGAACCCAGTTGACATGTCAGCCAAGCCTGATGTTATTGAGCATGTTCATGTTGGGCAGAACTGGTCCACAAATGAATATGAATCATATAAGGCACTTTTTAAGGAATTCTGTGATATTTTTTCCTGGTCCTATGAAGAGATGCCAGGGATCGACCCTTCCATTGTGGTCCACAAGATTAAAGCTTATCCCACGGCTAAACTTTTCAGAAAGAAACTTAGGAAAGTCCTTCTAGGAAGGCTGTAGCTATTAAAGTTGAGATTAAGAAACTTCTGAAAGCTGGTTTTATTTATCCTGTACCTCTGACGGAATGGGTATCAAACGTTGTCCCTGTCAACAAAAAGTAGGGCACCATTAGAGTCTGTATCGACTTTAGGGATTTAAATAAAGCTTGTCCCAAAGACAACTTTCCTACTTTGCACATCGATCAGATTATCGACAACTGTGCTAGAAGTTTCATCTTTTCATTCATGGATGGCTTCTCCAACTACAATCAGATTGAGATATTTCCCGCTGATCAGCATAAGATGACATTCATTTTCCCATGGGGGACCTTTGCATATAAGAAGTTACCTTTCGGCTTGAAAAATGCTCGCGCCACATTCCAGCGTGTGATGTCCTATGCATTTCACAACATTAAACATATTGTTTAATCGTACCTTGACGACCTCCCTGCTCATTCACAGGGACGAGAGGACCACCCTGGCCATCTTCGAGACATATTCCTGAGATGTCATCATTATAATATATAGCTCAATCCATATAAATGTGTTTTTTGCATTGAGACGATACATCAGCTTGGATTTGTGGTATCCAAATATGGCATCCGGATTGATCCTTTGAAGATTGACGCCATCATTAATCTACCAGCCCCAACCACCATCCTTGAACTCCAAAGTTTGTAGGGGAAGGAAAAATTTCTCCACCGTTTCGTGTGCAATTTCACTGAGAAAACGCACGGTTATATGTGTCTCCTCAAGAAGAACACTCCTTTCTTCTGGGATGACCAGGCCTAACGTGCCTTTCATACACCCCATGATACACCCTCTAGACTATTCAAAATTTTTTCTCTTGTATATTGCTACCTCTGCTACTACCATCGCCATGGTTTTAGTGCAGGAAAATCTCCACGGTCAGGAGCATGTGATATATTACGCCAGTAAGAATCTTATTGATTCTGAAACCCATTATTCACATGTGGAGAAGCTAGTTTTAGCCACGGTCATTGCTGTGCAAAAATTTCATCACTACATTCTGCTTCGCACTACCACCGTATTGGCAGACCAGAACCTGATGTACTACATTCTAACTCGTTAGGTACTTGGGGGAAAGTACTCCCGTTGGATTGTCATCCTTTAGGAGTTCGATCTTGATTTTTCCAAGGCTACATAAATCCTTGGTTTTTGTCGAGCTTATATGTGACCTTCCCTGTGCTACCATGGAATCTAATCCCAACGATTCATTTCCAGATGAATTCCTCTTCCTAATTAGCACTACTGATCCTTGGTATGGATATTTGTTGATTTATCTCCAGGCCTAGTGTTTTCAGCCGCATCTATCTTGTGATGATTGTCACCACATTCGTCACCACGCAAAATACTACCTCATCTTGCATGATACCTTGTATAGACGTGGGATTGAATTCATTCTCCAGCGATGCCTCACTCATGAGGAGGCTGAACACGTGTTAAATTATTGCCACTCTGGAGCATGTGGCGGTCATTTATCTGGGATGGCTACAACCCAGAAAATTCTTTGCACTGGCTATTTCTGGCCTTCTGTATTCAAAGAATTTCATGAGGCTATTAAGAAATGGCCACCATGCCAACATTTTTATCCCAAAAAGCGCACCCAACCTGCTCCACTTCACCCCGTCATTGCCGTTGTCCCTTTTGCCAAATGGGGGATTGACTTCATGCATTGTAAACCTACCTTAGCTGGGGGGCATGGTTACATCATCATAGCCATGGATTATTTTACAAAATGGGCTGAGACCATGCCTACATATGCAGAAGATGGTAAGACTTCTGCTCTCTTCTTGTTCAATCATATCATAGCTAGATTTGGAGTTTCGCAGTCCATCGTCACTGATCACATATCCCATTTCCGTAATCAAATGATGGAGGAATTGAGTGCCAAGCTAGGTTTTCACCATGAAAACTCTACATTGTATTATCCACAAGCTAATGGTCAGGTAGAGGCCATTAACAAGGTTTTGAAAACTATGCTTCGTCGGATGGTTGGAGATCATAAATCCAATTGGCATCTCATTCTTTTTTTTGCTCTTTGGGATTATCGGACTTCCGTGAAAACAGCTACTAGTTTCACGCCATTCCAGCTTGTCTATGGACTCAAAGTTGTCTTTCCTATCCAATGTCAGATTCCATCTTTACAACTCGCCGCCGAACTTCTCCCAGACACTTCCACATAGGAAGCAAGATTTTTGTACTTGAATAACCTTGATGAGACTCGTAGAGATGTTGCCTTGGCTAATGAGACACATAAGAAACATGTCAAGGTGTAGTATTATAAATTCATCCAGCCTCATGTTTTCAATGAGGGTGACCTAGTTTTGACTTATGACTAGAGATATGACAAGCTAGGAAAGGGTAAGTTCGAGTCTATGTGGTATGGACCTTTCGTTATTTCCAAGGTGTTAGAGAAAGGAGCCTATGAGTTAGTAGATTATGATGGAATCCCTTTAGGTCAACCTCGCAATGGGTTGTACCTGAAAAGGTACTATGCTTAGGTCTTCTTGGATGGTATTTTGTATATATGTATATTGATTGAATTTCAGTGTGTTTTCAATATTTTCAAGATGTTTTTGAGTTTTGGTTCCCGCATCTGTTTATACCATGTTTTGGTCATGCAGATGACTTTCTACAGCTTCGTTGATGGTGCTTGCCACCACACCTTGAATCTAGCCTCGGTTGCTTGGGTTCTCTATTCCCCAGCTGAAGATTTGGTCAGTTCAAGAGCAGTTTGCTTAGGTCCTGCTACTAATAACATCGTCGAGTATGAAGCAATCATCGGTCTTCTGACTGAAGCTACCTCCCAGGATGTCCATGATCTAGTAGTTTTGATGGACTCTCAACTCTTGGTTTGTCATTCAAACCATATCTACACCATTAGGAACCCAGTGCTCCTCCGCCTCTTTCAGAGGGTACGTTTGTTAGAAAGATCATTTGGAACCATTACATATAGGCATATCCCTAGGGAACATAATGTAGTTGCTGATTAATTTGCTAATTACATCCTATATTGGCATATTTCCCATTCATGACGTTAATCAAACATGGTACATTGTAAATAAACATTTAAAGACACATAGAACTCATAGAAAATGCATTCATCCATTTGAAACGTATAAAAATCATGTAAAAGTATGTATGTATGTATGTATGTATGTATATATATATATATATATGAAAATGTTACAAAAAATAGGTCCCGAGACCTCCCCTAAAGCTATCAGCTTTCAGTATACATGTCTCATCTACTAGTGGTGCTCGTGATAGCACATCACTGCTCGAGCCACCCTGCGAAGTAGCCTGCTGAATAGGCCTATTACTTCCACCGTAGATCTCTGTTATCTAGTCAGGAGATCATCTATGTCAGCTTCCGGGATGTCCAGAGTCAACCTCTCAAGGTTCTCCTCTAGCTCCCTGGTGATATCATCACCTTGTGGCACGAAGCGAGCTCTGGCTCACCTGTCTAATGGAGATGCTCCTCTAGGCCTCGCTGCTCTGACATCTGCATGAAGACAAACAAGTCTCGTCACTTATCATAAAAGAAATATAAAACATAAAAAACATAAAAACATTTTTCATCTTTAGGGTTTCTTGTTTCTTACCAATGTCTCCCCATTGCCCTCCAGCCGGGAGTGGTAGGTCAGGATCAGCTGTAAAATCTGTGCCCGCATATGCATATTCCTCGACCATGAGCATCTGATCCCACAACCATCTGTAGAACACATCACCGAACTTCACTTTGCCCCTACCCGCTCCTGTGCGAGCCATGACCTGGACCCACCTCAGCATGCAGGGGTCATGTGCTCTCAAACTCTGAAAAGTCACTTGGGGCCTCATCTAGGGGACCCGTTCAAAGAAGAAACAAGCTAAGATGGAACCAAATCCAAATTGCTTTAGCTCTCCCTGCTGACATTTAGTCAGCTGATCCTTGAATATTGGAAGCAATGCTTCCGCCCAGTTGAACACCGTAGGTGCCATTGCCTCTAGGGCATACAACATATGTGCCTTGGAATCCTGATGAACACCCTGGCTCCCTACCACCCTCTGCATGGTGAATAGAACAATCCGTAGAGCCCTATCTGTCACTGCCTTGATGGGGATTTTCTTCCTCGATGTACCTGTACCTGGTGCATAGTGTCGATCTATGAGATATCTGGTGGTAATGTCCCCACCACGGGAACCTATCAGTGAGATAGGGGCACCTCATCTTGATAGGCCAGTCAAGAAGTAGATGTCCTCTACCTCCACTATAAGTATATGTGCCCCCACCTCGAAATACTACTATTCTAGATTCCACATTCTTACTATGTGTTCTAGTAGTCTCTCGTGGGACACCATGCTTGGTCTCTGGAAGAACTTTAGAAGTCCACAGTTCCATACTGTGGCAATTCACACCTGATTCCTTTCAGCAGCGACATCCTCATCATCATGAGTTCTTTCCTTCCATATCACCATATTTTGGAAGCCTAGACCTGCCAAAATAACAATGGTATACATCAATATCATCCTTAAATCATTATAAATCAAAAGAATGAGCTAGTTTTGTATATATCATTGGTTAAATTTCTCCACGGCTGGCACCACCTGTGCTCTATTGGAGATAGGCGGTGGCACCGCTTGTTCACCTTGTCTTTGGTGCAGTTCTCGGGTGGTACCGCCTATCCCGCCAGGGGTAACCGCAGTGCCTGCAAATAGGATCTTAGGGATTTCCAAATAGGCCTAAAACCCCATCAAATCCCAAAATGAAAGCTATGAAGTGAAATAAGAAGGTCTTAGCTTTTACCTGCAACTGACGAGACTGAAAATGGACGGTGGAAACTCCCGGTATCAGCTGTGGAAGATCTAGCCAAAAAATGCTCCAAGTGCTCTCTGCCAAGAGGTAAATAGTGAAATGTTTGGTTTTTTACTATTTTCTTTCCTTATATAGACATTTTTTTGGGTCTGACTTAGTATAGTTTTGATATTACATCATGTTCTGGTCAAAATCTATTTGTCGTAATCCTGTAATGTTGATTTTGGATGCATTTAACACTTGTTTATGAGCCGTCTACAGGTTGACTTTAGTAAAAGATTTGAAATTTTTTTTATGGCTTTTTCATACTTTCACAAAATAGAAAAGGTCATTGAGCGTTTATTACGACACTTTGTCATGCTCGTTAAAATCTAGTATCAAAGTTTCGAGTCTAATTCAAGTTTCTTTCCAGGTTCATAAAATACAATATTGTGTAAAGAAACGTTATGGAGTCTTCTTTTCACATCTTCTTTTAGACTCCTTCAACATGAAAATATAGTCAAGTCCATTTCTGAATCTTTCCAGGCTCATAAAAAGTGACATTGTGTAAAGAAACTTCATGGAGTTCTCTTTAAACCCTTTTCAGACTCCCTAAATATGAAAAGATCATCGAGCGATCTTGTATTCTTCATGCTCGTTAAAGTATTTGAAGAGTCGTCTATCCGACGGTAGGTTATCTCTTTCTTGGTTCGGACAGTACTATTTACGAGAAAGGAACACTCCAGCCAATCATGACTGGAAGAGTTCTCTAAGGTATGATTTTACACCTTTTCAGGCCTTAGAGACTAAATCATATGAAAAAGGACCCCCATGGAGTCTTCTTCTGTATTTGTTCAGACTCTCTAAACATGAACGATACTGATTTTTCTTTCCATGGACTCGTTAAATTAAACATTGAGAGACCCGTTTTGGGAATGAACCCATCCTCTCTCAGGTTCGTAAAACATATGATACTGGACTTGTCTTCTAACAAGATATATCGAGTGTTTGTTACCCTCTTTGAACTCGTAAAACCGAAAAAGAGGCACTCATCAATCATGATGGCGGAATGGGAAAGGGAATCATTTTGCAAATAATGGCAGTTTTTTGTCATTACCTTTGAACATGGCACTTGTCTGTACAATCATGTCAGTCAATTGGGTATTCAACTGATCTCCGTGATGATCCACTTTCATGAGTCATGCCGATCCTTTGATTCTTTCAAAAGAATGCATTGTCCACTGTCGCATTGTGTATCTGTCCTGTCTAGTCATGCTGCCAAGTCCTTTTTTCCTGCCATCTGATGTTCAAAGGGAATCTGAAGAAGTCTTACCTCTGTAGTATACACAGCCTTTGTGTCAGTATCTTTGAGTCAGTCATATGGTTACTATGTTCACATCATTCCAGAACTATGTTCCGAGTTTCGTGTCGTCGATGTGGGACTCATCATGGCCCTCCTTTGACGAGACTATTCTCGTCGACGTCAACTCATCATCCGGGAAATAGTCTTAGAAACAATATTCAGTGCCTTGAGATCTGTATGCATTAATGACAGATTCTCTCGCTCTCGACATTGGTTCACATCATTGACCTTTGATCGATAGAATCGACTGAGTGTTCGACATCAGGACATCTATTCGCACTCAGTATATTGTACTAGGGTACCTTGGGAATCATTGACATTAATGGTGATCTCCCTCACACTTGTTAACGGTTCACATCATTGGCCGGTAATCAAGTGGTTTCTACCATTTTTTACTTCATATCATTGTAATCACATGGATAGAATCGTACTTTGTGGAAGACGAGATGAAGACCCTGGGTATCTGTTTAAAAGCGCTCATTTCTTTTCCCCAGGTTGCGATGGAGTTTTGTATATCTAGCATGGATCCACATTTGTATGGTTGTGGTTATGCTCAAATTTGTGTCTGTATGACATAGATCTACATTGTATGTCTGATAGCTATGTCCAAGTTTGAGTCCTCTATCACATGGATCTATGCTGCATTCTAGTAGCCATGCTTGTTTATTCCACTCATGGATCTGCCTTGTATTGGTTTGCAGCTATGATTTTGGTTACTTATGTCTATGACTCAACATACTGGTGTACTACAGATGCCTACTTGACTGCATGATCCAATCGAGCCAGCATTTTTGTCTCCTGGCAACGACTTGTTCTCAAAGCTCTCGTTTATCATATCACTCTAAGACTCATGCTTTGGGGAGAATCCTGTTTTAGCAAAATCCTGTCACCATCATGTGATAAGACCAAATCCCAGCTTCTGGAGTGAAGACTAAATGGTTTCTTATCAGTCTATCATACAAATTCCCAGCACCGCTCATGCTCCCTTATCCAAGAGCGATACCCCTGTTCGCACCGCTTTTCATCGGTTGTCCACAAGCGGTGCCACCGCCTGTCACCCTTGGTCCATAGGTGGTTGTTACCAGAACCGCTCTGTCAAAGAAGGAGAAGCATGGTACCCCGGGTTAAAGGGTAAAAAGAGAATCTTCTCGAGGCTTCTAGATGATAAGCATCGATATATCCCTTATCCCTACTATTGTGGGTTGGTTGAGCTCGAGATCCCTCATCCTAGGATCTTAGAGGCCACCTCACCCACTAATTTCTCAACCATCTCTATCCATTAAAGCCCTATATATATTAGCTCATAGCCATGGTTGAGAGGGGGGAACATTGAAGGTATTATTATGTTGTTGGACTGATTCTTGGCCCAAGATCATTTGGAGAGAGCATAGAGAGCTAGAGTCAGAGCTTTTGGGGATGAAGAGTTGGTTTCATGGAGATGCATGTCAACACTAAGGCTTGGTTGTAAACTTCTTCATATTTCTAATTCAAGTTGATTTTTTGTCCCATATATATTGTCGATGTTTTTGATTTCAGATATATATTGCTAGATTCCTTAGTCACTAGCATAGATTAGTAGATCATATTCTGGTTTCTTTGATCTGTTTCATGTTGAACTCTTTTGCAAGTACATAGGTGAACTATCAAGGCCTTGTATTCCAAATATCTACAGTGTCTAGGGGGAGTTATCAACCTCTGTGATCTATTTGTTCTGGATCTGAACCATTCAGACCAGCGGAACACCTTGCTATCTACAGGAGATGAAATATTCCAATCAACACATATTCCTCATTATTCCTTACCAAATAAATTTTAGTTTCACTTAATATAATTCCATAAGGTGTATTGTATTCTACAATAACTAAAACACATTCAATTTGTCAGCTTTAAACCCACAAGACTCAATGGTCTTATTTAATCACTCAATCATCAAATATTCTTGTTGTCCCAACTTTGCTACAAGACTCAAAAAATCCTCAATAACAATCTTTTCAGTTTCCCCAAGCATAACATTTGAATGCTTGATTTCCTCCCTTGCTTCATCCCTCTCTTGGCTATCATCATAAACCAAACATTTTCTACTTTCAGCTTTTGTTGCATTCTGAAAAGAAACACTTTCTCTTGACTGTTCATATGTATTTGCATGAGACCCAATTGTCTCATCTTCTTCCAAAACAAAATTAAGATTCTTCTTGACTTCCTCCTTCTGGATGATAATATCAACAAATTGTCCTTATCCATTCATTGTGTCTTTAGACATACACAAAATATCAATTTCAAAACATTGAGACCTCTTGGTCTCACTTGAAGCTTCACTCTTCAATACTTTTCTCATACATTCTCTTTCCTTGAGTATCTCTTTTTCATACTAAGCATTCATGAGTTGCTCTCCTCTCCTTTGTATCTTATCCCACTTCAAATTTCTTTTCAGAAGAAAACCACATCTTTGGTCTTCCTCCTTCTTCTGTAACAACTCCATCATTACTTCCAGATGAACTTTTATCTCAGCCTTCTCTCTCTCATACTCTTCATCACTCAACTACCTCCATATGCCATTTTCCTTGGCGTTTTCTTTCCCCCCTTTATGGCTGTCTCATGAACCTCTGATATGACTCTTAATAGTCATCTTCTTGAGTTTCTTTCACTCTCTATGAGCTGCACTAGCCTCTGTAGTAACACTTCTCCCTTCTACACCTCACCTCACCAAACCTCCTCTATGCTTGGTCTTTCGACAAAACTGGTCCTCTTTCTAAAACCCTCCTGAGCACTTCTCTATGCTCCTTTTTGGATTTCTCCCACAACTCATCTACATGAGAACATAACTTCCCTCTTGTACTTCAATCCTTAGTTGAAATACTAGGTCCTTGGCCACACTTCACTTTCTCTCAGAAACCCTCACTAGTTTCCTTCATCATTGTCTTCAAAGATTATGAATTCTTTGCAAATAAGTCTTCACCCCTTCTGCTATCCCTTGCATGCATAAACTCCTCCCAAAGTAGATATCTATGCCTATAAATTACTGCTCAGGATACAAGCCTCTTCTCCACTTGCATGCAAACTCTTCTTATTTTTAGACTGTTATTGGTCTGTCTTCTCACCTTCACATACATGCTCGTAGCTCCCTCATTTCCTCCATAACTTTTGTGTTCACTGTCGGTCAAACTCTATCATGACGTCTTGATCTGCCTACGTGTGTAGACATCCTCTTGCACTAAGCCTATGCAATAACAGTTCCCTTTCACATTGCTACAACTTACCTCACCAAGCCCCTTTCTCTGTACTTGGTATTTTGGTAACACTGGTCCTCTATCTAGAACCTCTTGAGCACTTTTCTTTGATATTTCCAGGATTCTACTACTACACTTCTCTCTCACACAAGCTTCTCCTTGCTCTGATACTAAAATTGGTGCAGGTGGGATCAACCACAACCAGCACTACCAACACCTCTAGGATCTGGTGGCTCCTACACTTAGCAGGATTACCAAATTTAGCCGTTGGCCAAATTCTGCTCTAAAATTACCTCCTCGTAATTCTTCTTCCGCAACAACTTTTCCACAACTCCATTTTTGCAACAGGATTTCTGCATGTGGATTGCAGGATGCAGGATTCCAACCAACCTTCCAAAGTTGCTTCCTTGCAACTTTCCTTCTACAACTTTTCTTTCACAATTTTCCCAGCCACTAGATCTTTGTGGCCTTCTCCACGACCTTTGATTTACTCTTTGATGCGGATCTCACAAATCTTTGTAGATTTGTTATCTCCCACGTAACTTCCATTATGGATATCTCCTGGACCATCAGATATTCTTACGTAAACTCAATCCCCACTGTTCATTCTCTTCAAAATCTGTTAAGGGTATAAAATCTATGTGTTGTGCTAATTGATTAGAGAATTGATCAATCTAGCCTACAATATTCAAGATTCATTAGCCTAAAACTTCTATGCATGCATTTACAACCTATTTCAACTATTCAAGCAACAATTTCATGCGTGAATCGACAAATTCATAGAAATACATAGATGTTCAGAAAATTGCTGCAGTCGGTTCTGCACGGATACATCATTCAAACAGTAAATGCATCTAGACTAATAACACTACAAACACATAGTTAATCCTTCTATTAAGCAATAGAACAAACACACAACTTGAGTCTCCTTCTTTAGTATTCTCAAAATATTTACAAGTGGAAACCAGACACAGGTCTGATCTTCCCTTCTGCAAATCAGAATTCTAACTCTGAAGAACAAAACCCCCTCTACTTCTCTAATATGCCTATTTAAGATAAACCATTACTCCCACCTCGAGTGGTCTTGTAACAAAAAAAAACTACAAAGAATGATGAAAATGTCCCTATCACAATAAACAACTTGTGGCTTGATCTCCACGTAGGGAGTCATGATCCACCATCATTCCTGTCGCCGCTAACAAACTATGACTCATCAAACAACAAAAAATATGAAACAGCATGTGATCAACTCATCACATTGTTGGCATTCCACAATTCTCCTGCATTACGTTAGTTACATGACTCATCCTTTACTGACACTTATTAGATTAGATATTTTATCCTATCTAGACTTGCTAGGAAAATAAAATACTTTACATGAAAGTTTAAAATGTCTCTACAAATGACCCCTCCTTGTGCAAATGTCTAGAGCTTAAGGTCCAATCAGAAATTTAGTAGTTGGTCTTGAGATCTAATGCTCATGCATCACGAAGAGATGTTGATAGCACGTGCAAGTCCAATTTTATAGGTGATGCATTCAGTAGGTGGAAAATACAATATCGAGGACACACCATTTGTTTTCCACAATATATTAAAGATGTTGCCAAGACATTTCCATGACATATTAACAAATTGGACTTAATGATCATTGTGCGAAATAAGGACAACAAGGATCTAGTTATGATTTCACTGTTAAAAAAAAGAGTTATGGATGCATTATTGTATAAGATTCAAAATGATCCATATTATCGAGATGTTCAAGTTGATTATGACGCAGTAAAAGAGTTACTTGAATTGCAACATATATCTCACATATGCTTAATTATGTTACTCTTCCTGATATTGACGACGACACAAAATTTTCAATGTTGGAAGGGATACCGAGACTTGACAACATGTTAGATGGTTTATAAACAACTTCTTTTCATTAAGGCTTACAAGTGCACCATGATAGATAGAAATTATTAGAGCATGGGCAAATAATCCTAATCTGGATGAAAATAATGCAAATGATGAATTGATTGATGTGCTTAACTGGCCTGGCATTGGCACATGGTATTCACTTGTTGAACAATATCCTATCACGTTAGTTCATATTGTGGGTTTTAAAATTATCAAAAATTGAACCAATATATTTCAGGTATTGGGGGGGATGAGGGGTTTAAGGTGGGGGTGGGTAGGGTGGTTTATAAGGATTGAGGTATAAAAATGGGTGGGGAGGAGGTTTTAAGTATTGGGAGGGGGTTTCAACAAAAATAGTTTGGGTCAATATCTCTGGAAATTAAGGGTATTCTTTAATATCCCATGATTGTACATGCTATGTGAGAGGTTCACTAAGTAAAGTCCCTGTGGGCATTGGCTCATCTTCGATTAACTAGTATAACACTGTTGGATTATTTGATATGGCATTTCCAGCATTGTTCCCGAAATGAGAGGCATATTGGTTACAACTGTGAATGTGAAATTCCCATCTACATGAGTACGCAAAAAATATTCTAGGATATTTTGATAACAGATTTGGAAGGAACCTTGCTTCAGATATTTTTTACTAAATATCATAATGAGAGATCGTGCTCAAGCTTCCTCAACAATTTTTCTCAAAAAAAATATTAGTGAACTACCAACAACAATGGACGAGTTACGGCAACATTTACTAAATCTTCGAGATTCAAGATTGGGAGACAGATTAATGAGATTTGGAACGGTATTAATAGGTACACATGCATATTGGAGCAAGTGTTGTGAAGAGTTATCTGACTTGATTCAACAGATAGGTTTCCAAACAATATTATTCACACTAAGTGCAATGGATGTGTAGTGGCCTGATTTGCATAAATTGTGGAAATTGAACCCAAGAGATAGAACAATAACACTCACAAAATTGCTAATCAAACACGCAAAATTCTAACCAAAGGAGACTGAAATTGGAGCATAACACTAATCTATATCGAGTAAGTGTAAAATATCCAACCTTCTGAATTAATAGGCTACTCAAATATATAATGACATGAGAGGTTCTAATGCATAAGTATTCTATTCGAAATAGTCAAAAATCAGGCTTACCAAAACTAGTCAAATCCCCCATAAGTGCATAAAGCAGTTTCCAAATCTATGAAGATGCTCACGAATTTGCTAAGTCAAGTGGGAAATATAAAGAGGGATGGAAAGACAACTCATACATGATTTTAATTGGAGAAAAAGAGGGAGGATGATGAGGGAAAAAAACAAGGCAGTTGTTAGAAAACAGGACCGTAGAGCAATAACAGATATACAGTTAAATCATTAACAAGATGCAAAACACATTAAAACTTTACAGAGAGACACAGATATAATGTGGTTCATCCAAACAATGGGATACGTTGACAAAGAAATTGCGAGTCCTTTTATTACAGTCTAGAAAGGTGAAGGGATACAACCTATAACAAAACTGTTGCACTTCCTCTTCACGCCCTCACAGTCTCTCTTCCAATACAATACAATACCATACTCAGTCATTTTACAATGCTTTATTTTATAGGGGAAATACAATGAGAAAATTCTATGGTTAACCCAATACCATGGGTCCACAAAATTGTTGGCCAACACATATCCCAAAAAAATTTCTCAGGGGCTCCGCCCCTGAACCCCTGTTTCTTGGGGGCATTGCCCCCGAACCCCCTTTTTTGGGGTGTTGTCCTGAACCCCAAGGTAGAGGGAATGAGTGTATAGTACACTTGGGTTACAAACATGACTGAATAATATCTATGGATCTAGAATATTAGGCTCCACAACCAACAATCTCCCACTTGGAGACTAATCACAACAACTCTGCCGCTACTGCACTTGTTGGACTATGCTCTGGACCTTGGAGTTGGAAAATTTCTTATTTTCACCTTCATGTTTGAAGGCCAATAGAAATTGAGCAGGAACTCATTTTCTCTTTGGTTACTCCCTTTGTCAACATGTCTGCAGGATTCTGGCTAGTGTGTATCTTTTCTAGTTTTAACAGTTCTTCATCTAGAACAGATCTTATGAAGTGGTACTTGATTTGTATATGTTTAATCCTCGAATAAAAGGATGATTTATTTGAAATATGAATGGAACTATGGCTGTCACTGTACAGCCTTCTATTCTCCTGCTTCTTACCCAATTCTTCCATGAACCTTTGCAACCAAATCATTTCCTTACTAGCCTCTGTAGAAACAACATACTCTGCTTCCATTGTTGAAAGTGCAACAACTTGTTGTAGTTTTGAAATCCAACTTACTATTGTTCCACCCACACTAAACACATACCCTGTGGTGCTCCTCCTGCTGTCTTTATCACCAGCCATATCTGCATCAACATATCCTTGTAGAATAGTGTTTGAACCTCCAAAACATAATGCATGAGAAGTGGTACCTCTCAAATACCTGAGAATCCACTGTACTGCTTTGCAATGCTCTTTACCTAGATTATTCATATACCTGCTCACAACTCCCACTGCATGTGTAATATTTGGTCCGGTGCACACCATGGCATACATCAAGCTTCCGACCGCTGATGAATAGGGAATCCTAGACATGTAATCTATCTCTTCCTGTGTCTCTAGACACATATCCTTGCTTAGTTTGAAATGGCTGGCCAAAGGTGTACTAACTGGTTTTGCATTCTGCATTCTAAATCTCTGCAACACCTTTTCTATGTACTCACCTTTAGACAACGTCAATTTGCAATTTTTCATGTCTCTTGTTATTCTCATACCAAGGATTTTCTTTGCATCACCCAAATCCTTCATCACAAATGATTTAGCTAGTTTTATTTTGAGCACATTTATATCTTGCATGTTAGACCCTGCAACAAGCATGTCATCCACATATAATAACAAGATAATATATCTTCTGTTATATAGCCTCTTGAAATAAACACAGTGGTCAGAATGACATCTATCATAACCTTGTTCTGTCATAAACTTATCAAATTTTAAATACCACTTCCTTGGAGCTTGCTTCAGGCCATATAATCTCTTCTTTAACCTGCAAACCAAATTCTCCTTCCCTTTGACCTCATACCCTTGTGGTTGATGCATATAAATCTCTTCCTCCAAATCCCCATGGAGAAAGGTTGTTTTTACATCTAACTGTTCAAGATGCAAATCTTCTATTGCCACTAGACTTAAAATAGTTCTAATTGAAGTAATTTTAACAAGAGGAGAAAATATTTCATCAAAGTCTATACCTTTCTTTTGTGCAAACCCCTTTACAACAAGTCTAGCCTTATACCGCTTCTTTCCTCCATCTTCTTCCTTCAACCTGTAAACCCATTTATTCTACAATGCCCTTTTTCCTGCAGGCAACTTAACCAGATCCCAAGTCTGGTTTCTTACCAATGATTCCATCTCCTCATCCATGCCTTGATCCCACTTCTTTCTAGTTTCTACCTACATTGCTTCTTCAAAACATTCTGGTTCACCAAAATCAATCATCAATAAATAATATAGTGAAGGAGAGAATCGTTCAAGGGGCCTACTTAACCCAGTATACTTTCTTACAGTTGCAGGGGTTTCAAGTACTTGCTACTGCTCTTGATTTTCTGGTGCCTTTGGAACTTCATTTTCTTTGATTTCATCAACCACTATGTACTCTATGTTTTCCTTTTCTTATTTATTTCCTTGCAACTGATCTTTGTACATGACCTTTTCATTGAATACTACATCTCTACTCCTAATGATTTTGCGATTTTTAAGATCCCATAAGCAATAACCAAAATCATCAACCCCGTATCCAATAAAGGTACATTTCTTGGATTTAGCCTCAAGCTTTGTTCTATCATCCTTATCAATATGGAAAAATGCTTCACAACAAAAAGTTCTCAGAAATTAGTATTTTACCTATTTACATGTCCATGCCTCCTCTAGAATGCCACCATCCAAAGCGCTTGAAGGCCCTCTATTTATTAAATAAATAGCACTATTTACAGCATCATCCCAAAACTGTAAGGGCAACCCTGCATGCAATCTCATACACCTTGCACACTCCATGATCGATTTGTTCATCCTTTCTGACACACCATTTTCTTGTGGTGTTCTAGGGATTGTCTTCTCTCTGTGAATCCCATTGTATGAACAATAACTGTCAAACTCCTTGCTGCAGTACTCGCCTCCATTATCAGATCTGAGACATTTCAACCTTTTTTTGTCTCATTCTCAGCTAAAGATTTCCACTTCTTAAAAGTATCAAACACGTCAATTTTTTTGTCTAATGCAATAAATCCAAGTTTTTTTAGTTGCATCATCAATAAAAGTAACATAATAATGAGAGCCACCAAGAGATTGTACCTGAGCTGGTCCCCATACATCTGTATGGACAAGCTCTAACTTTTCACTCTTCTTTTGTTTCCCAAACCTAAGAAATCTAACTCTCTTCTATTTCCATAAACAAAATTCTCACGGAATTCCAAACTTACCTGCTTCAGATCTGGAAGTAGTTTCCTTGAGTGGAGAATTTGCATCCCCTTCTCACCGATGTGGCCAAGCATATGATTCCACAGCTCTGCACCCATTTCTGTGGAAGCTACAGAGATAGAATAATCAATATTATGAGGACATAAATATAACATACCTACCCTATCTCCTTTCGCTATTACTAGTGATCCTTTAGTGATTTTCCACCACATTTCTGCAAATGTAGACAAACAACCGCTATCTCCCAACTGCCCTGTTTAGATCAGATTTCTATGCATAGCAGGAATTTACCTTACATCCTTTAGCAGCTTGTAATTTCCATTATTTAACTTAATCTGTACCTTACCCTTTCCAACAATTTTACATGGTTCATCATCCCCCAATAGCACATGCCCAAAATCACCTTGAACATAAACATGAAATAATTTCCTATGGGGTGTAACATGACATGAATCCCTTGGATCTACTACCCAATAATCACTATTATTATCTAATGCAAGAATCAAAGCATCTTGTAACACATCACCTACTACATTCGCTTCTTGAGTAGTCTCTTGTTGTTTGTCTCCTTTCTTCTTTGGAGCTCTGTAGTCTTTCTTTATATGTCCTTTCTTACCACAGTTCTAGCACTCTATTTTTTCGAATCTGGACTTTGATCTTTCCTTTTTAGACTTGCCGTGATTTCCTGGGCTCCTTCCTCTCTTGTTTTGTCTCCCTCTGCTCTCCATGGTCAACGCATTACCTGATGTCTCACCTATGCTTTTTCTTCGCATTTCCTCGCTAATAATAACACCAACAACATCATCAAACTTAAGAGTGTTTGAACTAGGGATAGAGTTACCTACATCCATGACCAAGCTATTCCAACTTTCTGGAAATGAGCACAAGATTATAAGAGCCCTAACCTTATCATCAAAGTTTAATTTTATAGAACTTAACGGACTGGTAAGTGTATTAAAATCATTTAAATGGTCAGCAACAGATCTACCTTTCGACATCTTCATATTAAATAAACGCTTCATTAAAAATACCTTGTTAGAAGCTGAGGGTTTTTCGTAGAGCTTACTCAATGCGCTCATCACACCCTCAGTTTTTTTTTATTTCTAAATATTGAATGCCACTGATGAAGCCAAGCACAACCGTATTGTTCCTAGTGCCTTTTTTTCAAGAACCTCCCATTCTTCATCCTTCATAGCCACTGGTTGTTTTTCTTTTCCACCCAACGGTAGGTACAGATCCTTTTGGTACAGATAGTCCTCCATTTGCATCTTCCATAATTGATAGTTTTGGCCATTAAATTTATCGACCTTAAACTTTCCTTCTTCCACCATTTCTCCCACTCGAACTAAGAACCCTTGTTTCCTGCGAGTTTACCAACCAAATAGACCTTTTGGCTCTGATACCAATTGCTAGAAAAGAGGACCGCAAAGCAATAACAGATATACAGTTAAATCATTAACAAGATGCAAAACACATTAAAACATTACAGAGAGACACAAATATAACGTGGCTCACCCAAATGATGGGATACGTCCATAAATAAATTGCCAGTCCTTTTATTACAGTCCAGAAAGGTGAAGGGATACAACCTGCAGCAAAACCGCTACACTTCCTCTTCACGCCCTCACAGTCTCTCTTTCAATACAATACAATACCATACTCAGTCGTTTTTCAATGCTTTATTTTATAGGGTAAATACAATGGGAAAATTCTAGGGTTAACCCAATACCATGGGTCCGCAAAACTGTTGTCCAACACATATCCCAAAAAAAATTCTTGGGGGCTCCACCCCTAAACCCCCGTTTCTCGGGGGCGCTGCCCTTGAACCCCCTTTTTTGGGGAACTGCCCCGAACCCCAAGGTAGGGGGAATGAGTGTATAGTATACCTGGGTTACAAACACAACTGAATAATATCTCTGGATCTAGAAGATTAGGCTCCACAACCAATAGCATTTACACCTAGTCTAGCTTTTTCATTTGCCTTAAATCAGCTGTAAAGCAAGGAAGCTTTCAGAAAAAGAAGATATGCGCTTTAAGGAACAAGGAATAAAGTAGACTTGCTAAAATTGGTTTCCAGGATGTTTCCCAAGTCCTCCATGACTAATTTTTATCATGTGTTGACTTCTAGGACATGTAGAAGGAAACTAGCATAGAATGGAATCTAGGAAACTAGGTAATAAGACAAAAATGATTAATTAATGTCAAATGTAGGTAACTATGGGTTGATTATTATAACACCCCCCATTAAGCCTGACTTTATGAGTAAATATAAGAAAACTATAGGGCCTATCAATGAGGCTTAGTCACCCTTTACATACTGCTTGTCCATACAACCAAGGAAAGAGGCAAAACCCAATGGGAAAAATCCTCCCTTAAACATGGACATGAAACAAAATTTGGAAATATTGTTATCAATCATGCTTCACAGCATGATTAGCAATCCCCAGCAGTGATTTGAGATTTCTAAAGGTCTTCTCACAAAAAAATTTGGTGAAGATGTCTACTACTTTTTCTGAAGATGCACAGAAGAGTAGAACAATGGTACCATCATGCACAAGCTGTATGATGTAGTGCATATGGATCTCAATGTGCTTGGTTCGTTGTCTCTGAAATGGATCATCATAGATTTGAATGGTGCTTTGATTATCATAGTATATAATAGTTGAAAACTCTAATTCGAAGCCACATTCTCCAAGTATCCCTTGCAACCACAAACATTGAGTTGTTGCATTTACAACTCCTCTATACTCTGCTTCTGTAGATGAGAGTGCTATGGTACTCTACTTCTTGCTTAACCAGCTGATTGGCCCTTCTACAAGCATGACCACATATACTGATGTAGACTTTTGATCTGTGTTGTCACCTTCCCAATCACTATCAGTAAACCCAATCAAAATCAAGATCAGATTTTTCTTTGTAGAAGATCCATGAGTTCTTGTTCCTTGAACAAAGTTTAGGATCCTCTTGGTTTCTCTCTGGTGGATCTCATGAGGCTGATCCATGTATCACAAATCCATGCTAACTGCATAAGATAAATCAGGTCAATTGTGTGTAAGATAAAGAAAACACCCAATCAACTGCCTATACAGTGTATTATTTACCATAGGAGAAGAACCTGCTTCTTCAAGCTTAACTCCTAAAAGGAATGTAGTCTTTCTTGGCTTGCAATCTTTCATGTTGAACTTGATGAGAAAATCTGAAGTATACTTGGACTGATGTACTTTGATTCCATGTTGGGATTGATCAATTTCCAGACCCAAAAATTGGCTCAACAATCCCAAATCTGTCATAGAAAATGCATGGTTCATTGTATCCTTCAAAGAGGAAATCTCTTTCTTTGAACTTCCTGTAATCAGTATTTAATCCACATACAAAAAAATAATCATCAAAGAACCATGAATTATCTTCAAATAGACATTAGGATCATACTTGCATCGAACAAAACTCAGTGACAACAGAAAGCCATCAATCTTGGCAAACCAAGCCCTAGGGGCTTGCTTGAGCCCATACAATGATTTCTTTAACCTACACACTAAATATGGATTAGAAAAAAACCCTTTAGGTTGCTGCATGTAAATCCCTTCAGTGATATATCCATTTAGGAAAGCACACTTCACATCCATGCGATGTACTTCCCATTGCTTCGAAGCTGCAATGGCTATAGCTAACCTTATGGAGTCCATCTTTTCCACTGGTGCAAAGGTTTCATTGTAGTCAATACCATGTACTTGTGAGTAGCCATTGGATACCAATATTGCCTTATATTTCAAAGGTTAACCATCAGCAGAAAACTTATTATTGAATACCCACTTACATTGAACTAGCTTCCTCCTTGGGGGAATATCAACCAGTTCCCAAGTGTTGTTCTTCTGGAGCGAGCCGAATTCTTCTTTCATGGCTGTTTTCCATATTGGATCATGTGCTACATATTCATATGTATGTGGATCTGATTCAACCATCATATAGTACTTCTCAGCAAACAGAGGATCTTTCACACAAAGGGCACTCTCAAATTGAGATCTTGTCCTCCTAGTGTCATTAGGATTTCCAGCTAGTTCCGCAGCTGCAGGAATGGTCTTTGCTTCCCATTTTGGTATTGTAGGACTGATAGGATATGCAATCAAATCATCATTATTAGACATATCAGAATCAGCAAAATCATTAGTCTCTTCACTTACAATCAAAGGTTCTGGTGATGAAGAGGACTCTCTAACTTCAACTGCTACTAAAGGCTCTTCTTCGAACTGAACACTTATTTCAATGAAAGATTTTTTAGTGCTCTAGTCGATCAGATTATACCCTTTTGAATCTTCAGAATACCCAACAAATAGGAACTCTTGGCTTTTGGGTTGCAAAGCGTTCCTCTTTTTAGTTGGAATTCTAGCCCAAGCCTTCGAGCCAAAAATCCTAAAATGGGTCACATCTGGCTTGTGCCCACTCCAAGCTTCGAAAGGAGAAATACCATCAAGATGCTTATGAGGAACCCTATTTTGGATGTAGGATGCACAATTTATAGCCTCAGCCCAAAACTTTGGTGGCAAAGTCTTAGCCTCCATCATGTAGGTTGCCATCTATTTCAGTGATCTATTCTTTCTCTCAACAACACCATTTTGTTGTGGTGTATAAGGGATTGAATGCTACATATTGATACCTAAATATTTGCAATACTGAATGAAATCAGACTTGAAATACTCACCACCATTGTCATATCTGAGGATTTTTTTTCCCTCCTAGACTGGTTTTCAACCAAGGCTCTAAATACTTTGAACAGGTCAAAAGCTTCAGACTTATGCTTTAGGAAGTGAACCCAACAATACCTGGAAAAGTCATCCATGAAGGTGAGTGCATATTTGGCTTGACTCATGGACATATGAGGAAATGGACTAGAAATTTCACTGTGGATCAAATCAAGAGGTGCAGAGGTTCTCTCATGAATAGCTCTCTCATACTTGTGCTCTGGGTGTTTTCCTAGGATACAACCTTGACAAACTCCCTTAGAAAACTTGATCTTTGGTAACCTTATGACCATATATTTTTCACTCAAGTTAGAAAGATACTTGTAGTTAAGATGGCCAACTATTTCATGCCAAATATTTCTGGCTTCATTAGCATGAATCAAAAGAGAAGAGGGGTTTGAGTAGGGTAGAAAATCAAAAAACTTGTATACGTTCGATGTGTGATCAACAACACCTTTTGCTATGACTTTACCATTTGAAATCTCAATGATTTCAATATCATCAGGGGAGAAGATGGCATTCTTTGTAGACCCAGTATGATTCATCTAATACACTGACAAGATATTAGAGGCAAGACCTGGAACATACAACACATTATTGAAATTACCATGGTCAAGATCAATCCTACCCTTCCCCAAACTGTTAGTGAGAGTCATATCCCAAAACTATTGGTGGACCTTTCAACATGTCAAGAGAGGAGAATGTTTCTTTTGTTGAAACCATATGTCTAGAAGCTCCAGAATCTATGATGAAGCTAGGTGAGCTTGATGTGCCAGCAACCAAGGCATGTACTCTCTCTCTATCTTCTAAATTTGATCCTCCTTCCTTCTTCTTTGAGCAGTCAAGAAGGGAGATGTATGATTCTTCTCTAGGAGTTGGGTCAACATGTCGATTTGCTTATTGACACAAGAGCTTTTAGGATGATAGCCCTTACTGCAGTATGCACACTTGCTCATTTCTCTTGTATTCTTCTTCTTCTGGGAGTTCTTCTTGGAGCCTTGGGGCTCCTCTTGAGACTTGATTTTGTCTCTCTTTTGCTCAAATGTATTTTTAGATTTTTTCTTGCTTTTTGAATCCACCCTTGAATCTCTAGAAACAAAATCTTGGTCTTTGGAAGGTTTGATGGTGCCCATCATCACCAACTTATCTTGTTCCTGTGTGAGGGATTCCATGAACTCTGCAAGATTAGGCATCTTCCAGGCTTGAGCTGTCAACTTGGTGGCATGGAAGGTAAAAAAAAAACACTAAATAGCCAGTTCCAAGCTTAGAGAGTGTTAAGTCAGGAACTTGTTTCTTCAAATTTTATGTTTGATTGTTATTTTTATTTTAGCTTGCATGTTTGCTTAAGTTTACTCTTTTACTTACTGTGGAAATGTTTAGATTTTTAGTGAAATTTTTAATTTTTACCTTCAGATTTTTATTTAGTTTTGTTCTTTTAACCTTTTGAAGGGTTCTAAAGGTCAATATATTGAATAATGAATTCACAAGTCATATCATGAGAATAGTTTTTCATTTGAACTGTATTCAAAATGGAAAAAAGTTGTTAAACAACGCCAAAATAGAGTTAAATCTATTCTTGTAGCGCAAGTGCCCGAAATTAACAAAGGAGCGCTACAAGAATATCGTGACAGTTAGTTTCTCCGATTTTTTAGCCAAATTTTTTCATGATTACGAATCTTGAGTGACTAATTGCGTGATTTGAGGGTTTTTTGCTACGTGTGGATTCAGTGAGCATCATGAGAACAGGTGGTCTCATGTCATAGAAAGGATTGTGGTCATCATTAGCCGAACGCAGTCCATCATGACAAGTAGCAGCATAGATTTGGTTTAATGTGAGATGGGTGGTTACTCACATGCATATTTGAGGACGGAAGACTTAGTGGAGCAACCATAGCTGCTGAAAAACCGGACATTGCCGTTGTGGAACAGAGGTGAGATTTTTATGGCTTCACAGGAAATTAGGGCTTCCCGATTTTGCCACCTGCAGTCACATTGGACGTTGAAGGACTCTTGTATATCCAAGGTGGACAATCTGATAGCTCAGGAAATGATTTTAAGCATCTGTAGCAGTGTGTAAAAAAGGTATTCCATGATAACTGGTTAATGTCTGCCTAATTTGGGGCTTTCTCCTTGAAGTCGTTTCTGTCAAAATTAGTTAAGGGAAATGTTAAATTATGTCTTTAAAAGGGATTCCTTTTGAAGAGATAGCCATTTAAGACATTCTGAGATGTTCTGCTGAGTGGAAGATTGAAAAATAGCTCTATATTGAACCATTCCTCTGCTGAAGTTTAAAAAAAAGATAGGGTGAAGAGATGTACATTTTATAGTGCCTAAACTTCACAAAGGAGTCTGATACTTATACACAGTGCAACGAAGGAGTTGAATTTCTGATATTACATGAAGATCTAGTTTCATTTTGATGTGAAAATTACTGGGAGCAGAAAGTGAGCAGATTTGAGATTGTTTTGCTTTATATATCTTCTCATCCAATCGATAAACAGTCCCCAGTTAATCTAAAGAGCTGGTAGCTGAGATCATTCATGCAAAGTTTTTCTGTGTAGAGATTACTCATAAGGGATACTAGAAGGATTTAAGGGATAATTTTGGGTACTAATACACAGGTGTTATTATTCATCTCCTTGAATAAAAAAATTGAATGATAACTAAGTTTCATCAACAGTTTCAACGAAGAGTTTGGAGTACTCTGATTGATCTAAATCACTTGAGCTTGTTGCAAAGCTTGTCCTGCATTAAAAACAAAAACAGACTGTTAAAATAATCAAGATAAGACAGTCAAAGAGAATTGAAACAGGTTGATTATCAAACCTTAGAAGCTTGAGGAGAAAAAAGGAGCTGTTGGAGCAGCACTTGCCAAAAATAATCCTGAAAAGGTTTCTGCATTGATTCTGGAGAATACTTTTACATCTATGTTGGACATGGCTGGAGTTTTGTTACCTTTTCTGAAATGGTTTATAGGAGGCACTGATTCAAAGGGTCCAAGGATTTTAAATTGTCTAGTTTGTTCTCCGTGGAGTACAGTTGATCTTATAGATCAGATTGAACAGCCTATTTTATTCCTATCTGGCTCCAAGGATGAGATGGTTCCACCATCACACATGCACAGGCTGTATGAAAGAGTCAAACACAATCCAAGGTGCTTGTTTGTAGAGTTCCCAATAGGTATGCATATGGACACTTGGTTTGTTGGTGGGGATCGATATTGGAAAACAATACAGCGTTTCCTAGTGAGAGAGCTTCCAAAACCTGAAGGAAATGAAGAAGGATCAAGAGATGGCTGGGAAAATGAGTGGGGCAAGCAATAAATTGTCAAAATTGGAATGCTTGTATCATCTGGCCAAAGCACCAGGATTTGTGTACACTAATTCTTCTTGGATATCAGTTCATGTTCTCGAGTTCATGTATTCTAAATCATTCTCGATGAGCTTCCTAGTATATGCGATTTATGTCCTATTATTGCTGCAGTGTTCAACTGGAATTTAATTCCTGTTGGGACATACTGAAAATTAGTATTCATCTTTTAACTAGTATGGCAGAAAATTACTTGGTTGGTCTGGTAAATTTTTTGCTACGTGCTTTGGACACCATCCTCCTTGATGCCTTTTGGGACTTGGATTTTTCATGACGTTGATCAACTGTCAGAGCTCTGAAAACTTGAAGAAAAAATAGTTGTTAGGTCATTAACAGGGTCTTAAAATCATACAGAAGCATCATTCAGCCATTGGAAAACCAGTGAAGTGGATGAAGTAGTGGATGGGGATGTTTCCATCTTTGGAAGTTATAACACTTTGGCTTCAACCAATCTTTCTGCTGGTGCTATTTATTTGGAATGCAAAAATTACTGAGAATTCTGCTCAGTTTTTCCTGTTTTGGGTTATTGAAGTCAAATGCAGACCAAGAGCTGATGGAGAGGAATGTTTGAAAAAAAAAAGAGGTTTTTTTTCATAAGATAAGAGTATATAAAAACCTCTCTCAGTTTTGCAACATATTTCAAGGTTTGAAATATTCAGTTTAATATTTGCAGCCTATTTTTCAGGGATTTTAAATATTTAATGTTTTCCTGTTTTAGTGTTCATATTGAGGGGAATATTTTGATTGATTGGAGATGAATTTTTAAAACCAAGAGAGGTTTTTGTCCACCATGGAACCATGCACAAAAACCTCTCTCATTGTTTACACAAGTTTCAGGGATTGAGAGATATGGAAGCTTCTTTGACACCTATTTTCCAGAAATTCGCCATATTTGCCAGGAATCCGATTTGCTATTTTTAGTCAATTAGTTGAATTAGTTAGTTAATGTAACTGCTGGGTAGTTTCAATTTAGACCTAATGAAGGGGGTATATAACTAATTCTTTGTAATTATAAAAGAGGGACAAAGGGACTGAAGAGGGGTTCGATTTTGGGAGAGCTTCAGGAGGTCTTTAGACTTATTCATGAGTTAAGTATCAAAACTCTTGTATGCATTTGATGATAAAATTATGAGATATATGACAATTTTAACCCTTCAATTTCTATGTTGCCTTCATTGTTCAACTTTTTTAGTTGCTTAAATGATATATTCATTACTGGTTTATGTTTATATGCTAGTAATGCTTGTCTTTTATGAGTGAACTTCAACATTGTGTTCTGTTGGATCTTGTTTTATATATTATGCATATTTATCTTCTTTTGCTTATGATTTAGTTATTATTTTTCTCATGAGTGTATTCCCTGCTTGTTCCCCAAATTTTACAACCAAGAAAACATATCAGAAACCCTAAACCTATTTCACTTTATTAAGTTTTGTTTGAGATTGTGTTGGCTTGTTTCTTTATCCTTGGAAACAATTTCTGGCACAAACAGAGAGTATGGCCAAGACTAGTTTCTCTTCCTCCTTTTCGATCCCACACTGTTTTAGCTGCAAAACAAGGGCCTTAAACTTGGAAAAGTAGAGTTGTAATGATTTGAAGCTACTGGGACTCAAGGAGATCAACTCATTCTCGATATGATGTCCTCTCATCTCATCTCTCTTTCCAAAAATATCTACAATATTCTCCCACACTTCATTAGGAGATGTCAATCCATCAAGACGGAAGAGGAGGTCTCTTGAAATGCTCAGACACAAAAGACCATAGGCCTCATCCCTCCTGTTGTGCCATTTAATTTTCTCTATAGCTACATTGAGCTCTACCTCAGTTTCCATGGTCACCCTATAGAGACCTTTCTCTCTAAAAAATATCTCCATCTCAGCTTTCCACTCAAAGAAATTGAATGGAGTCAAGATGATCTTTTGAGATTGGTCCATAGCTCAGTAACTGTGCCCTCCAGTTAGCAGAATGCGCTCCCATTAAATATGTCAAACGTGTAATAGCAATATGGAAGGAGAGAAATAAATATAAAAAGACTCTGATACCATGTGGAAATTGAACCCAAGAGATAGAACAATAACACTCACAAAATTGCTAATCAAACATGCAAAATTCACACCAAAGGAGACTAAAATTGGAGCATAACACTAATCTGTATTGAGTAAGTATACAATATCCAACCTTGTGAATTAATAGGCTGCTCAAATATATAATTACATGAGAGGTTTTAATCCATAAGGATGCTATTCGAAATAGTCAAAAAGTGGGATTACCAAAACTAGTCAAATCCCAAATAGGTGCATAAAGTAGTTTCCAAATCTATGAAGATGCTCAAGAATTTGTTAAGTCAAGTGGGAAGCTAAATAGGGATGGAAATAAAACTCATATATTCTTTTAATTAGAGAAAATAGGGAGGATTATGAGGGAAAAAAACAAGGCAGTTACACCTAGACTAGCTTTTTCATTTTGCCTTAAATCAGTTGTAAAGCAAGGAAGCTTTCATAAAAAGAATATATGTGCTTTAAGGAACCAAGAATAAAGAAAACTTGCTAAAATTTGTTTCTAGGATGTTTCCCAAGTGCTCCATAACTCATTTTTAGCATGTTTTGACTTCTAGGACATGTAGAAGGCAACTGGCATAGAATGGAATCTAGGAAACTAGGTAATAAGACAAAAATGATTAATTAATGTCTAATGTAGGTAAATGTGGGTTGATTATTCTAACATAAATTAATGTTAGGAAGAATTCCTACAGATCCACGTGAAGCGAGAAAATGGCGACGCCAAAATGTAATTGATAATCCTTACATTGTAGCACATTATATGCACTTGAGACATACAATGTTTCGAGAAGAGGTTTTCAAACATTTTCATCAGGCTACAAAATATTGGAGTTTCTACGAATGGAAACATCGTGTATCTCCTCATGTCCATGGGTTTCTTTGGTTAAAAAATGCTCCTAACATGAACACTTTGAATTGGGATGATCCTAGAGAAGTTATGTCTGCAAAGAAGTATTTCGAGAGATGTGTGCATGCAATAAATCCATGTGAGGGACATCAACAAAAGATTCAAATTGGAGATAATGTAGATGATCATCCTTCTGTAAAAGACACAGAAAAAATATTTCAATTGGATCCAATGATTGATTATGAATAGCTTCTTAACTTTCTTGAGTTTCATATTACTTGCAATTAGAATACTTTTCTTTGAATGAAGGGAAGAAAAATGGTATGTCGGTACCATGCACCATGTGATCTATGTGACGAGTCAAACCTTTACATTAATGAACAAGGAGGAAAAAGTATGAACCTAGATGAAATTATGGCAGAGTGATACACACAATCGTGAAAAACTAATGATGTGGATGGATAATATAGATTGGCAGCCTGCACCTTCCAAGCGCGTGGTTATTAATTACAAAGAAAAATATGATGCTAAATCTGAAAAGGGATCTGAAACTTTTTACATTATGTTGATGCGTGTCTCTTTTATCCAGAATCCAAATGAACTAGTAGCATGTGCATATAATTTTTTTTTGTGTGAATCCATTATTAATAGGGACATTGGTGCACAAGAGACATGTCATTTGCTTCTATACCTTCTTCTTTCATAATGTAGTGATTGTTTTGTGGTTCAAAAGGTTCATGAATGTTTTCAAACAAGTACAAGTTGATACATATAATGCTGACAATGATAATTCTCTGATTGATGCATATACTAAGCACCCTAAGAATATGGAGAAACTTAGATTGATAGATGTTGAAAAATATTGGTCATATGACAAACATTGACCAGGGGGCGGGATGGTTACCACAAAAGAACGCATCTATTGTACGCGTATTTCCTAGATTTAACTCTATTCCTAATAAAAAAGATGACAAGTTTGTCAGATTTGGTTTTGTACAAGACATTTCGTGACTTTCGAAAAGATATAGGCCACACATTTGATGAAATATAAAAAAATTGGAAAAAATTGCAATATATAGCTTGGCACGTTGATTGCAAAAGTGTGCCTACAAATGCTCGAGTTGAATCTGAAAAAGAAGAAGAACATCCAAATCCACAAAGAGATTCCATGAAACATGAATGGGAGATCATATGTGGATTATATAAAAAGCAATTTATAAATTATAATGAGTTTTAGATGCTTGGAGATAGGGATCTTGATCGTATGAATGTTTGGAACACTGCTTTTGTAGATGAAGAGAACTCCATTCTTGCAATTCATTTCATCTCTGATATGCAAAAATTGAAAAATATTTCTACGAATCAACATGAAAAATATTACTTGATTGATAGTTTGGGGGACAAGCAAAGAATAGCATACAATGTTATCCTTGAGCATTATAGAATGGGTGTTGATCCACTACGCATGATAGTACAAGGAACTGCAGGTACGGGAAAGTCATATTTGATTGAAGCCATTAAAAATACACTTGAAAATCTCTCGTATCTAGGAAAAAGTTCATTACTTCTTCTAAATCCTACAAGGGCGGCAGATTTTAACATATGCGCAACAATTGATTCTGCACTTCATATACCAATCAAATAATTAAATGATTTACGAGGACCGAGTTTAATTAACTTACAAGAATATTTGAGGAATATTAAATGTATTTTGATTGATGAAATGAGTTTTATTGAAAAAAATCTAATAATCAAAGTAGATTCAATACTTCGCCAAGCCTTCCCAGAAAATGCTAATATACCTTTTGGTGGAAGATCAATTATATTTGTCAGTGATTTGGGAAAATTTCCACCGGTCATGGATAATCATGTATATGCATCAAAAGGTATTGAAAACTCATTCACAACATTTGTGACCCTCGATACTGTGTTTCGACAGAATGGATAAAGCAATGAACAAATATATTTTTGAAATTTGTTAATGAATATTAGAGATGCAATTCCAACAATAGAGTATTGGAAATTACTTTTGACTCATGCATATACTTCCTTACACAATTCAATGAAAAAGTACTTCGATAAGGTGATACATTTGCTTGTGAAAAATGATGATGTAAACTATCATAACAAGCGTTTAAGAAGAATCCTAAACTATCCCATTGTGACCAATATTACTACATCTGTAAGAAGCAACTCTTTTATGGAAGGAGATGAAGAAGGGTTGGAACTTGAATTAATTATAGCCATAGGAGCAAGGGTAATGCTCACTTCAAACTTATGTACTGATGCAAGACTCGTCAATGGTGCTCTTGGAGTTATACAACAAATTGTATGTAACCCTGAAATTTCGTCTCCAGAACCACCCACATATGTTTTAGTAAAAAATGATTATTATGTGGGGATACCATGGGATGAATCATTTCCACAAGTTGTTCCTATAAAATCTATCGAAAGAGGTGATAAAAAAAACTTCCATTGAAACTTGCTTGGGGTTTAACAATCCATAAGTCATAAGGATTGACATTGGAGAAAGATACTATTAATATTGGAAAGCAAGAGAGGCAAGGTATGACATTTACAAAAATATCTTGAGTTAAAGATTTGGAAGGTCTACGATTTCAACCTCCATTCTCATATGATCGATATGATAAGATGTCAAAACTACCAGGTGTGAAGATAAGAAAAGATGAAGAAGATAGATTGAGAATGATCATGATGTGAACCATATTTTTATTTATTTGATCCTTACAAAATTATTGTCTCTATTTTCCAGTTTAACAATTTATTCAATCCTTAATACTTATTACTTCCATTATCATAATCCTCACAATTTTATCTATGTTTTCAACTTAACGTGTTCCTTTCAATGCTGATCAAACACCAGTTTTGTGTCACCACCCATGACTGAAACCATCCTAGATATAAATCCCGGGCTCTATTAAGCACCGAGAGGGATCAAATCTCTCAAGGTACAAACCTCTTATCAAGTATTGCACTCAAGAAGGTATTCAAGGAGAGGTTTGCACCTCGAGAGATTTGATCCCTCTTGGATCTTGATAGATCCTAGGATTTGGATCTAGGCTGGTTATTATTGAAATGATGGACGAAAACTAATTATTTACCATCCATTTTGAGAGGTGAATTTTATTAAATAAAGTTGTATAAAGTCTTAATGTTATTTATCCTTTAAGAAAGGTGATTTTCGTATTAAAATATTAAAACTAAAGGAAAGAACCTTGGAATCTTGGAATTGGATAAAGTGATTATTAATTATGAGAGTAATTATCACAATTAGAATTCCATCCTTATAAAGAGGCATATATATATATAATATTCGGCTATTCCTTATATTAGTTATAATATAAAAGCCACACATTGTAATCAATCAAAGAAGTTATAATTCCATTTTCACAAACGTTAATAAAAAAAAATATGGTTAGGGTTTCCTTGTTTCAAGGAACCAAACCCACTAACTTCTGGTCTCAAAGGCAAGAGCATATTTTTTCATTGTTTAGGACGAAAAGGAGGCACTTCCACATGATGTCTTTGGGGTGAAGAGGAAAGAGAACCAACTCTTTTTAGTTTAGAAGGTTGATTGCTTGATTTTGTGAAAAGGGGCAGCGCTCTGGCTGACAGTATTTCCATTTGAGTTTCCAGTTGCCTAATCTATTACCTTCTAATGCGAAAAAGGAGGGTGAGCTCCAAATGCTCTGGTCGAAAGTCTATGCGTTTAAGTTTCCATGTTTGGTTTCATAACTTCGTTAATTCACATATGCTATTGATAATAAATGAGGAGTATATATATATATATATATATATTAAAATCCACATGTATTTCCTTCTCATGGAGTTTTTGACATGGTATTAATTGTTTTTGTGTAATCTTTTACCTTCTAACACAAAAAAGGAGGGTGGCCTCCAACCCATTCTTTCACTTGTTTGTTTTGGAAAGAAGAGAGGGTTTTTCCCGATGCCTTCATTATAATACATTGTATGTTTTTACAGTTGTAGATAAGGGAGGAGCATCTTCAAGGAGTACCACTCACTTCTCCATATATATATAGGTAAGCCTTAGCCCTTAACTCTCTCACAAGAAGTAATCAATAATTGAGAATGCTATATTTGTTACTATATTCTCTCTTGGGTGAGAAGAACATCACTACATGATGTGAAAATGTTAGGGTCCTAACTATTCCTTGTGTGTGTTAAGTAGATACACAAAATATTGAGCTTCATTTAGTAGATGTATAACTTGAAATTATTTTCTGAGATTTGGATGTTGCAAAGTTCACCTATACACACACACACACACACATATATATAACTATTTTCACCTAAACGGAAAGATTATGTATAGTATTAAGTAGAAAACTAATTCTATTGCTATACTTCCTCCATACCATTTCTACACTTCCTCCATACCAAAGTGGGGTTGGGAAAGCTAAGAGTTCCGATTTCAACTTGGGGAATTTAATTGTGTCCTCATACTTCTTTAAAAGGAACCAAGTTTGTTATTAACAATGTGACCATATTTGAACTTAATATGTGGAGATGATGTTGATAGTTCTTAATGGAGTTATTTACCTTTTTGAGGAGAAGATATTTATGAGCTTGGATTTTAAATTCATTAAGAAGACGTTACACCAGATTTGTTGTAGAGTGTATTCTTTCATTTATTGGATAAATTAATAAAGGCTCCAACAAATTATTTGTGGACCTAGCCCAATTTTGTGTGAACCACATATATTGGTCCCTCGTGTCTGTATTTATGTGTCCTCCCTTCCTATTGTTGCTTTATTTACTTATGTTATTGTACTGCAACTGTATCTTACTAATTGATTACACACTTTAGAAAGGACAATTTGTTTGTAAATAAAAGAGTTAAATGTAATTAAGGAAAGTTGTTGGTATTATGAGGATTTTGTTCCTAAAATAGTATAATTTTAAAGGTACTATGATGATGGATGTCTATTTGAAATTATAATTGTTGAACTTGTAATATAGTTACCTTGAAATGATTGGTAACGCAACCCCTTCTTTTCTTAGTGGCCGAATATTTAACATGCTCAATAACTGTCTAGGGTTAGGTTTAGGTTTTTTGCATGCCCCAACTACTGTTTAGGGTTAGGTTTATGACCTTCTAGAATTTCTTGAAATTACACACATGAGTAGATCCACATGTGTGAGAAATGAAAGGTAGCACAAAATCCACTCAACACAATGCTGATCAACTGGATAGGTTAACTTGTGGGAGGCATAACTTCCTCATACAAACATTTTTAAGGTGGTTCTTAAATCATTATAAATATATAAAGGTTTATAATCACATTAAGAAGCATTAAACACCAATTTTATTAAATATGGACATATTCCAGTCCAACACCCTTCTAAAACAGGTCAAAAACAACCTTTTTAAAGTAAAAAAACAACCTTTATAGAGTACAAAAAGTGCCAATATGGAGTTCAAAAAGTGCAACTGGTTTGAAAACTGCATTTTTGGGTTTGAAATTGACCATCTTTTGAAATACATTTTGCACTCTTTGCTTCCAATATTGACACTTTCAAAACTGATTTTGGCAGTTTTTGCATCCAATATTGGCACGCTTTGAATCGAGTTTTGCACTTTCCAAAATTGAGACTGGCATTTTTAGAATCTATTTTTTCTAATTTCAATTTCATTTAGCAACATAGTATTCAAAACTTTAAATGTTCCTAACAAACCACTAAAACAAAACACTCTTCAAAGAATAAAACACAACTAGATAATAATGCCACACATAGAGAAGACTATGAAGATAAAAAGTCATAGCACATTATTCAACAAACTAATTTCAAGTCAAAATGGGCCTCCTAAGAAAAATTAATAAAATAATATTTAAAATAATAAAATAATATTTATTAATTATGGAGGAAGAAAAGAAAAAAACTACTTTTTTGTTTGTATTTTTGACATATCTCCATGTGTTTTTACTCAAATTTTGATCGGGAGAGATCATTGGATGTGAAATTAAAATATGCATCCAACGAGTACCCTCTCAACATACTTTTGACAGACTCTACTACACCAAAAAAAAGAAATACCTGAAAAAATGTGATGATGACATCATCATCACATTTTTTCAGGTATTTCTTGTTTTTGGTGTAGCGAGGTCTGTCAAAAGTATGCTGAGCGGGTACCTGTTGGATGCGGAAGTTAGTTCCACATCCAATGAGCTCTCCCGATCAAAATTTGAGTAAAAACACAGGGAGATATGTCAAAAATACGAACAAAAAAGTATTTTTTTATGATACATATCCCCAAATTTATATTAAAATATTGTTTCAGACCTGTACGGTATTTCAAATTTAATGCAATTTAATTGGCTAACACATGATGACATGGAATTTTAATTAGATTTAAAATGCCGATTTTCAGTTGAAATTTCCTCTAATGCATTTTTCACAATAGATCTTACATTCTTAACACTGTTAAGGTGTAGCAAAAATGATCACAATCGATCTAACAAGTATGTACTATTCTCATCATCACAACTATAGAGATTTGCAATTACATAGTTCCCTTTATCATTAAAAACATGCTTTTCTTATGAATCATTTGCAATCATTGTGTTACTAGCATCATAATAAGAGTTTAACATCTTCCAGACATTGTTTAAAGGTTTGAGATATACATTTGGATTTCCATCTCCAACATGGCCCTTTCATGGTTTGGCGTCACAATGATCTCGTGTTAGTGTGAATTTAAATTGCTCCTTTTTTCAATTTTGTTTTTCTAAACATATTGGTAAAAAATCATTCACATTTCTAGTTTGCACAGATGTCCATAAACCAACCTAAAAAATAGTAAACCATAGTTTAAGAAAATACTTCAAACCTAGATGTATAAAATAAACCTATGTTCTTGCAATGATGTTTGCATCTCTATACTCTATCTTCTTTGATAACATATTCTTATGAATAGCATGTAATAATACTCCATTTAAATCGAATATTATCAACTGTTTATCTAATAAACTAGTATCTACATGCAAAAACTATAAAACACACTCTGATTAATGAACACATTGTTAACATGCAAAATAAAGAAAACATATACTACCAAACTTAAATCTATTTTATAAAAATGTCAACACTTAAACAATTTCATGCATATTTATATAAAAATAAAATTTAATAAAATAAATTTCATGTAAATAAACAAAAATTCAACTAAACCAATGGTGGAATACCATGAACATGTATGATAATTCTACGATAAATATACAGTAAAGGAAGGATTGAAGGAAACTTTGAAAACATTATGTTTTCACGAAAACATAATATTGGAGGAGCATGTTTAGGTGTGTTTAGTATAGTACTATATATGAAAAAAGCATATTTGGAATAACAAAATAACAATCGACCGATATTGTCTCAAAATAGGTCTCTTTGTGGATCAATCATCATAGCATATCAACAAAATGTACAAAATTATTAAAAGATCCATCCACACCACCATGATAGATGTGTTGGCCAGCCTGCGTGGTTGATTCTATCAAGGAGAATACTATGGAATCTAGGTTCTTTCTATCATTGGCTTGTCAAGATTACAATAATATAAGGATTGGCCAACACTTTCGAAACATATTTGGTTTTGTGGATGATAAAACTTTGGAGGAAAGTTCACTATCTACACAAGCATGGTTGGAGACAACATATACTTAAGGAAAAAGTACACCATATATGTTTTCCTTGGGAAGTGTTAGTCGATCCTTCTTTTATATCATGGTTTCATTATGATCACTTAATGACAAAGGAAAATATTAGTCAATCCTTCTTTACTTTTCGGGTTTCCTGATATTCACTCAATGACAAATAGAAAGATCAGTTGATCCTTTCCCCTGATGCGCCTTATGTTATTTCTTGACACTTCCATGTCAACCTTATGATGGAAGAAGAATCATCCTATACTCCTAAAACACATCTAATTTCTTGGATGATACAACAGTAGATAAGGATGACACTATGGACATGAAAGCATTGTTGGAGACAACGTATACTTAATGACAAAGGAAACAATATATGTTTTCCTTGGGAAGTGTCGGGTGATTCTTATTTTATTTTTTTGGTTTCCTGATAATCACTTGATGACAAAGGAAAATATCATTTGGTCCTTTATTTATTTTATGGTTTCCTGATATCCACCTAATAACATAGGAAAATATCGGTTGATCATTTCCCCAAATACACCTTACATTGTTGTCTAACACAGCCACATCAACTACACAGTCAAAGAAGGATTGAATCACACTCCTAAAAAATATATGGTTTCCTGGACAATACAACATTGGAGGAGAATGAATCTATGTATACATAAGCATGGTTGGTTACAATGTATACTTAATGACAAAGGAAATCATATAGGTTTTTCGAGGGGAGTGTCAGTTGATCCTTCTTTTATTTTTTGGTTTCCTGATAATCACTTTAATGATAAAGGAAAAGATCTATCGATCCTTCTTTCCTTATTTTCTTCCCAATTTCCACTTAATAACAAAGGAAAAGATCAATCAATCCTTTCCCCCGATACACTTTACACTATTTTCCGACACTTCCAAATCAACCTTACGGTCAATGAAGGATATGTCGACACTCCTAAAACATTTATGGTTTCCTGGACGATACAACATTGGAGTAGGACAGATCTATGTATACAAAATCATGGTTAGAGAGAACATATACTTAATGACAAAGGACACCATATAGGTTTTCCTTAGGGAGTGTCACTTGATTGTGCTTTTATTTCTTGGTTTCCTAGTAATCACTTTAATGAAAAAGTAAAAACTTGGTCGATCCTTATTTCCTTATCTTTTTTCCTAATATCCACTTGTTGCATCTACAACTGTTTTTCCCCAAATTTCGTAAATTTTGGTCCCCCCCCTCATGATATAGCATTGTTTTTAATCGTTGGATCCTTGAACCTTTTGGTTGTGCTTTAATGTTGGATGATTTTCGGAGAGGAACTCTCATCCTGTTTCATAATTTGTTTGTGTTGGAAATCATTGCGGGTCGCAGATGTTGAAGTTTGGTTCTTGTTAGTCAGAGATGAGTCGGGTCAAGTGTTCTTTGAAAAACGTTGTTTCGAAGGTGAAACAGTTTCACTCATTACCGAATTTTAAAAGTTTTTATCACATAGCACTTATATTTCTCAGTTCGATCGGAGGCCCTTGTCTGTTTTTCTTTCACCGTTGTGGCTCCCAAGTCGGCTAAGCACCCGATGTGTAGGTGCCCCACCTGCTGATGCATGTCGACCTTCTAGTCGCCTGTTTATAACCTTTTGCTTCCGCCGTTGTGGCTCCCAAATCAACTAGCCACCCGAAGTGAAAAGCGCTCCACCGCCGATACAGGTCGCATATCCATAGTCTTTTCCTTTTCCGCCGTTGCGGCTGTGTGAAGCACTTGGCTTCCGACGTCGTTGTCTTTCCAAATTTCGATTTGAAGTTTTCCCACCCGCAGCTTAAGTTTTAACTCTTTCGACTCCGAAGTGCTTAAGTGTTTCGCAGTGCCCATCGCCTGTTAAAGCCCGCTTATGCGGCTGTGGATAAGTCTACCCCGCCGTGTTAGCAGTAATGTAACACATGATATTTCTTGTTGAGTGGCCGTTTGATTGATAGATTTTAACGTTTCATTTTAAAATGCAATCCCAATGAATGATGCAGATTGATTAATCGCAGGTGGACTCAAGGGACTGTGGAGGTGACCATGGCGCGAAAGCATAGCTTGACAGTTTTGACAAAGATCAAACTGAAACCTGCAGGGTCGCAAGGAGGACAAGCGAAGGAAAAGACAAAATGAATAGCGATAAAGGCACAGACCTGAAAGATTTATCTGTTAATAGTCAGATCATGAATGCGTACAAAAAAAATAGAATAAAATGAGGATATGAAAATCCAGGAGAGACCGAAAGGTCACACATTTGGGGGGGCAGCCCAAATGATCTGTTGTTGTAGTTTAAAGATCTGAAAGTTAGAACTTACGAGGGCTTTTTCCCTCTGAAAACTTGTAAACTATTGCTTGTAAGAGGAACTATTTCGTTTTACGAACCAGAGACTGCAAATTTTGCCTGTTGGAGAAAGTGCTATGTGGAATGTATCAATGTGATTAGATGAGCAATGTTGAATGTGAACTATTTCATTTTCAACTGTGTCTCGTTAGCTATAAGAGCATTCTAACTTCCTGAACCTATGTTCTTGTCTGAACATTTTTTCAGTACATTTATGATGTTTTTTTTTTACTATGAGTAATGAGAGTTTTAACTATTGATGAGCTATCTTATCAGGTATACTTTTACTCATGTTTATATGTTTGGTCGTAATAACAGCTATCTGTGATTTGCCATAACACATGGACAATGATGCATTACTCATGAATTAATAACCCGCTCTTTAGAGATAGTTTAGTTAGTATTTATTTTCGTGCATATATTATTTAGATGCTTGTGAGTTCTAAGACGAGAGGTAAGAACCTGCGCATCACATTGTGACTACTCTTTGCATCTTTACCACCCTGCATTGTTAATTAGGCATGTGCCTATCATATATTAAGTCAAAAATACAAAAACATACACGGTGGATCGGGTTGCAACCAGTAAAACCTTTTGTTTTGTTACTTGACCTACGGTAGCCTGACCGCAAACCGGACGGATTCCCTACACCAAACAGTCACGGTCTAGTTGGGAACATTGACTGGGGAGAATCCCTTGCTATTGTTTCCTGTGAATTTCCAGGACTCAACAGTTTTTGGCGCTAGAAGGAGGGCCGCTAGTGCATGGCTGGCCGTGGAAACTTATTTTCCCAAGACTACCCCACAAGTAGATATTTGGAAGCTTTTGACCTAACCAAAGTACTGAACAGGTTTTGGTTCTATGTTTGAAGCAAGTAAGTATGGTTTCTCCTTACCTTGCTCTTTGCTTGGAGTCATGTTCGTTCACCTCGCTCATGGCTGGTATAAATGTGAATCAGCCCAACCCACTGCCGGCGTAGAGAGCTAGATCACCTTTGAACCTCACACCTCCTTTGCATAACCTACCTCAAGCCTTTGAAAATATGATGCCTGAGTTTGATCCAGATGAAAATATTGTTGTAGATGACCACTTGCAAAGTTTCTATTTAGCAATAGAAGGGTTAAGGGCTGGGGAGTATGAGGATGTGGTCTGTAGATTATTCCCGCATACCCTTAAAGGAGCAGCTGCATCCTGGTATTTTGGTTTGCCCTCAAACTCTATTCCCAATTGGGACACTTTCGAAAGGATTTTCAGAAGTAAGTTCGCAACCCAAAAGACACATGCCTCACTAATTAAAGGTCTTGGTTTATTAAAAGAAGAGAAGGATGAGAAGGTGCATCATTTTACTCAAAGGTTTTCAACATACTTAAAGAACTTTTCTGAAATTGATAGACCCTCAGACAAAGTCTTAATTGAATATTACACCTCAGCCCTAGGACCTGAGCTGGCCATGTTTTCCAAAATGAAAGCTCAACCTACATTGGTAGAGACTTATGAAGAGGCAGAAAGGGTAGAAGCTGAAAGGGAAAGTGTAGAATATTATCCCAAGAAACTTGAGGAAAGAACCATTGGGAGAAGAACTTTATTGCTATCCAAACCTAAAGAGGAACAATCACATGATTTTGAGGGAATGCTGAAGATGATTCAGAAACTATCCAACTGAATAATAGATCTAGAGAAAGCAAGGGAAGTTCAGAAAACTTACAATCCCTACTACCAAAAAAGGGAGGATAGCAACCAATGGAAAATCCCTCCACCAAATTCAACATCAATGAATATAACAGAGGTAGGGGGAGATAATTTCTGCACTTTTCACCAACAACCTCATTCTGAAAAGAAGTGTCCTCAATGGTTAAATTCAATGACATTGGTTATGAATCAACTTTTAGACTCTAAATTGATTAAGGACAGTGGTAAAGAAGAAAAGAAAAACAAGACCACATAGAAACAAGCAGATGATACCATGTTTTTATGGGATGGTGTCTCGCTTTTTGACACAGAAGAGAGTGCTCTTAAATTTGAATGCACACCTACAGAAACAAAGGACATGGATTCAACAATGTCAAAGATTAAGAGGTTGCAAATGAATGTCAAGAGACAGATAAATGCCAATGTGGAAGATAAAACACCTGAAGTCACTACTGTCAATTAGGAAACAGAGCCAATCAATAAACCTGTCATACCTATGGAAGGACAGGTAGATGTTGATGAAGGAAACGCTGAAAAAATTAAGGATCCTAAAAAAGACATACCCACAGAAAATCAGCCGGGAGTAGAAGGCGATTGGGAAGAAAAAGATAAAACCCCACCTTTTCTCTTAACCCTGGAAATGTTGAATCATAATGTACATAATTTCCTGATAGACTCAGGGGCATCGATTAACGTCATGCCAATATCAGTCTGTAAAAAGATAAATGAGAAGCCTAAGCCATCCACATGGAGGGTTGTTCAATTGGACAGGATGGATGTAAAGGTAATTGGTGAGATGGAGGATTTCCTAGTACGCCTGTCGTCAAATGATAAAGTGTGTCAAGTCATTGATATCGTGGTAGCCGATATACTAGATGCTTATGGGCTTGTCCTTAGCAGAGATTGGTCAGCGAAACTAAATGGATATTTTGCCTCTGATTGGTCACATCTGTGGCTTCCGTATAAAGGAAGTCCGAACCAAATTAAGATTTTGAGGGAACCTCACATTAAATACAACGTTACTCGACTTGAGCAGAAAAATGAACCAGTGGATTCTGTGTTGGGAAATTATTTTATTGAGTTGGAACCAGGAAATTACCAAGAAGAAGAAGCCAGAAACACGTCAGACACCCATCCTGATCTCCTTCGATTCTCACAAGCTGATGAAATCGACTATAAAATAGTAGACTTAGCGGTAGGAGTAGATTCTCATGCAATAGTTAGCGATTTCTGGACATTGTTTTTTGATGGCTCTAAGACGTTAGAAGGGTCAGGGGCTGGCTGTGTCCTGATCAACCCCAAGAATAATAAACATTTTCTTTCATGTAGATTAGAGTTTGAGTGTACAAATAACACAGCTGAATATGAAGCGTTGGTGCAGGGTTTAAAGAAAGCAATCGAATTAAAGGTAAGTAATCTAAAGGTTTTTGGAGATTCTGAAATAATTGTTAAACAGATCCGGAATCAAATACATTGTGTTTCTCCTCACTTAAAGGCTTATCAAAATGAGGTATGGGACCTACTCAAGTGTTTTAACGCATTTAATATTATTTCAATTCCAAGACTTAAAAATGCAGCGGCTGACTTGTTAGCCACATCAGCTGCTAGGCTTGTGCCTACTAATAATCGATGCTCTGTTGAATTGATTTTCAGGCCCTCGGTCCCTGATATGATTACCAACTTACGAGTGTTTGACGATGATCAACATATTATAGAATGCTTAACCAATGACGAGGTGTTTAAAGGAGCAATTATAGATGATGAAGAACATCAGGCCGAGCTGAAGTATGATAATTTCATCCATAAAGGAGTCAGAACCTTAGAAAGAATGTTCAATTTAAATGAAAAGTTCATAAGACCAGCAAACATGAAGACTCACAGCTCATCTCTATAGTACGAGCTGATAAATATAGGAACTGAGACAAATCCTAAATATGTGAATCTTGGCAAATGTTGTTCACCAGCAGAAAGAGATAAGTTCATCAGTATTTTTAATTAGTACAAATATGTGTTCGCCTGGACTTACTCAGATTTAAAGACATATGACACCAACATCATCCAGCATGTTATCCCAATCAAAGTTGGCGTCAAACCTTATCAGCAACCTTTGAAGAAAATGAACCCCAAATTGGAGCCACTCATTCAGAGTGAAGTTAAGAAATTATTGGATGCTAGAATCATTTTTAAGTTCAAACACTCTGAATGGGTCTCAAATCTGGTGCTAGTGAGGAAAAAGTCTGGAGAGATCAGGCTGTGCGTTTCAAGAATTTGAACCGCGCTTCAGATAAAGATAACTATCATGTTCCACCCATGGAACAACTACTACAAATGGTCTCAGGTTCTGAACTATTTTCGCTATTAGATGGTTTCTCAGGCTACAATCAAGTATTGGTAGCCGAAGAAGACAGGTTGAAGACAACGTTCGGGACCAGATGGGGAACTTTTGCTTACAGAAGAATGCCCTTTGGGCTTATAAATGCTGGAGCCACATTCCAGAGGGCTATGGACATAGCGTTTTGTGGTTTGATTGGCCATAGTGTTGTGATATACCTCGACGATATTACGATATTCTCAAAGAGGAGAGGAGAACACGCTTTCCATCTAAGGCAGATTTTTGAACACTGTCGAAAATATGGCATCTCACTCAATCCCAAGAAGTGTGTGTTCACTGTCACGGAGGGTAAGTTGCTGGGTCACGTAGTTTCAAATAAGGGAATATCTATAGATCTGGAAAGGATCAAAGCAATTGAACGGATTCCCTTGCCCCATAATAAAAAATGGATGCAATCATTTATGGGAACGATAAACTTCGTGCGAAGGTTTGTGCCTGACTTCACTCAGATTGTCAAACCTCTGCAGCAAATGGTGAAGAAAAGTGCACAATTCAAATGGACTGAGATTGAGAAGAACGCATTTAGAAAAATTAAAACTGTTGTTGCACATGCACCCTCCCTAAAAAGCCCATATTTTCATAAATATTTTATTCTATATACTTTTGCATCCGATAATTCGCTAGCAGCTGTGCTTACTCAAAAAGAAGATGGGGGGGATGAATTCCCAATATCTTTCATGAGCACTGGTCTACAAGGGTCCGAATTAAGTTACCCATCTATCGATAAACAAGCTTATGCAGTATTCAAAGCAGTGAAACAATTCAGGCCCTACATATTAAAAAATCGAACCAAGGTGATTGTCCCATACCCAGCTGTGAGGTCCCTTTTTGTACAGAAGGAGTTAGGAGAAAGAAGGGGCAATTGGGTAACAACCCTTCAAGAGTATGACCTTGAATTCAAGCCAGCTTCTATATTTAAAGGGAAAAGGTTGTGTAAATTAATGGCTGAAAATGGGAACATTGAAGAACACGCCTAGGAAGATGAGGTTGAATTACATTTGATGGATGTATGTCCTTTGTTTACAGCTCCCGAATCTTGGTACAGAGACCTCATGCATTACCTGCAAGCAAGGTTGTTTCCAGAACACTGGAATTCTAAGCAAAGAAGAGCGCTATGTCTCAAATCAGCCTCCTATCAAATTGTTGAAGGAGTATTATTCAGAAAAAAATTACGACGGGGTTCTGCTTAGATGCTTAGAGAAAGAAGATGCCACGAAAGTAATGACACAGTTACATGACGGGCCTGCTGGAGGGCATTTTTCAAGAGATACTACAGCTCACAAAATTCTCAGAGCTTGTTACTATTGGCCTACGCTTTTTAAAGATGCACACGCCCATGTCAGGAAATGTGACATTTGTGAAAGGTGTAGTGGAAGACAATCTAAAGCGGCCACACCATTGAAGCCTGTAATGATAACGGAATCATTCTAGCAATGGGGGTTAGATATTATTGGGGAGATAAAGCCAAACTCTTCCCTACAACACAAGTACATTCTGACCGCTACCGATTACTTCACTCGCTGGGTTGAAGCCATCCCGCTACGCAAAATAAATGAGGACGCAGTCATCAGCTTCCTACAGGATCATATTATGACCATGTTTGGAGTTCCAATTTCTTTAGTCTTTGATAATGCTACTTAATTTTCATCGATTAAATTAACTTCTTTCACTCATGAGAAAGGAATAAAGTTGCATTATTCTGCTAATTACTATCCACAAGGAAATGGCCTGGCTGAGTCTACTAACAAAAATCTGATTAGAATTTTAAAGAAGGCTGTGGTAGAAAACCAGAGGAGTTGGCACTCAGCGCTACCAAACGCCCTTTGGGCCAATAGAGTCACCCCCAAGTCTTCGATAGGAGTGTCTCCGTATACCCTTGTGTATGGTAAATAAGCTATTCTTCCCCCCAATATCATGCTACCCTTTTCCATAATGGCTCAAGATTCCAGAGGGTCGGATGATGAAGTTTTGCAAATAAGAATATATAATCTCCTGAAAGCAGAAGAGGCTCGATCTAAAGCCAGAGAGCGCTTTAAGCAGCAGTAAGAGGTCATAAAGAGATGGTTCAACAAACATGAGGCAGGAACAAAAAAATTTGAGGTGGCAGATTTGGTTCTCAAGTGGGATCACCCTCATGATGAGAAAGGAAAACACAGGAAGTTCCAGCAGTTGTGGGTAGGTCCTTTCCAGATTGTGGCAAAACTTGTCCCTTCCACTTATAAGTTACAAGATCTGCAAGGGTGGGAAGAGAACTTACCAGTAAATGGTTTGGTTCTCAAGCCTTATTTTTCCTAAGTTTCATTTGTCGTCTTCTTCTATCTTGTATATAAATAATCAGGCTTGGTCGTCCTTTTGAGTCTTTGAGTCATGAAGTTTAGTTTTGTTTTAGTTTAAATTTTCTGTTTGATTTCAATAAAAGGAACCAAGTTTTGGTTGCATGGAGAGCATTAGAATTCTGGACTAATTAAAATCCTTGATTATAAGACTGTGTATTATGGTTTTATCTGATATAATTTCTTCTAGTTTAGCAGTTTTCCTAAATGGCTATGTACGCATCGAAGTCCTGCTTAATCCCTGTAAAGTAGCTCAAGATTTAAAGGTCTGGAATACTATTTAGAGGCTCCATCCATCTCACACTTAAAAATGTCCTAGGGGGTGATAGCAAAAGACCCATGGAAAGGAAGCAAGGTAAACAGTATATTATATATAAATGATCCCATGCCAAGAATTGAAAGCCAAAAGGCTAAGGAAAGTCAAAACTCCTAAGAAAGCAATATGTATCAAAACAAAGTACTAAATCATATGAGTATAAAATTGCCAAAATTTCTTCTCCGTCCGTGAGCTGAAAATCACATAAATCTCTCACACAAAAGGACACTATGGATAGAGCAGCCTGAATGAAAAATTCAGAAAGAAAGGCATGAGGAGGGACTCAAAAGGAAAAAAAGGTCCAAAAGCACAAAAGGGGTGCAAAATGGCATGGGAATGAGGAACAAATGAATATTTATGTTTACCATATGTTACGATCCTGTGGTGCTCAAGCTGGAAGCTACCCGAAGACAGAGGCAAAAATGAAACTCATATTCCTAGCCTCGAAAGAGTTATCTTGACGTTGAAATCTTGGTTTCCATTTTCCTAAATTGGACTACCCTCAATGATTAAAAGTACATATATCTGCCATTTGGGAAATCCATACATCTAGAAGGATTCAACACGTTGGTTTTATTGTTAAGCAATCTGTTACTTAAGGAAGAAATTGTCCAAAGATCTAGGTTCACCAGGTAGTCGCCAATTGTTGCAGCTGCAACTATTTTTCCCCAAATTTCTTAAATTTTGGTCCCACCCCTCATGATATAGCGTTGTTTTTAATCGTTGGATCCTTGAACCTTTTGGTCGTGCTTTAATGTTGGATGATTTTCGGAGAGGAACTCTCGTCCTATTTCATAATTTGTTTGTGTTGGAAATTGTTGCAAGTCACAGATGTTGAAGTTTGGTTCTTGTTAGTTAGAGATGAGTCGGGTCAAGTGTTCTTTGAAAAACGTTGTTTCGAAGGTGAAACAGTTTCACTCGTTGCCGAATTTTAAAATTTTTTATCACATAGCGCTTATATTTCTCAGTTCGATCGGAGGCTCTTGTCTGTTTTTCTTTCGCCGTTGCAGCTCCCAAGTCGGCTAAGCACCCGATGTGTAGGCGCCCTACCCGCTGATGCATGTCGGCCTTCTAGTCACCTGTTTATAACCTTTTTCTTCTGTCGTTGCAGCTCCCAAATCAACTAGCCACCCGAAGTGAAAAGCGCTTCGCCACCGATACAGGTCGCATATCCGTAGTCTTTTCCTTTTCCGTCGTTGCGGCTATGCGAAGCACTTGGATTTTGACGTCGTTGTCTTTCCAACTTCCGATTTGAAGTTTTCCTGCCCACAGCTTAAGGTTTAACTCTTCCAACTCCGAAGTTCTTAAGTGTTTCGCAGCGCCCATCTCCTGTTAAAGCCCGCCTATGCGGTTATGGATAAGTCTACCCCACCGTGTTAGCAGTAATGTAATGCATGATATTTCTTGTTGAGCGGCCGTTTGATTGATATATTTTAATGTTTCATTTTAAAATGCAATCCCAATGAATGATGCAGATTGATTAATCGCAGGTGGACTCAAGGGACTGTTGAGGTGACCATGGCGCGAAAGCATAACTTGATAGTTTTGATAAAGATGAAACTGAAACCTGCAGGGTCGCAAGGAGGACAAGCGAAGGAAAAGACAAAATGAATAGTGACAAAGGCACATACCCAAAATATTTGTCCGTTAATAGTCATATCATGAATGTGTACAAAAAAAAATATAAAAAAAATGAGGATATGAAACGCCAGGAGAGACCGAAAGGTCACACGTTTGGGGGGGCAGCCCAAACGATCTGTTGTTGTAGTTTAAAGATCTGAAAGTTAGAACTTACAAGGTATTTTTCCCTCTCAAAACTTGTAAACTATTGCTTGTAAGAGGAACTATTTCGTTTTACGAACCAGAGACTGCAAATTTTGCCTGTTGGAGAAAGTGCTATGTGGAATGTATCAATGTGATTAGATGAGCAATGTTGAATGTGAACTATTTCATTTTCAACTGTGTCTCGTTAGCTGTAAGAGCATTCTAACTTCCTGAACCTATGTTCTTTTCTGAACATTTTTTCAGTACATTTATGATGTTTTTTTTTACTATGAGTAATGAGAGTTTTAACTGTTGATGAGCTATCTTATCATGTATACGTTTACTCATGTTTATATGTTTGGTCGTAAGAACAGCTATCTGTGATTTTCCATAACACATGGACAATGATGCATTACTCATGAATTAATAACCCGCTCTTTAGAGATAGTTTAGTTAGTATTTATTTTCGTGCATATATGATTTAGATGCTTGTGAGTTCTAAGACGAGAGGTAAGAACCTGCACATCACATTGTGACTACTCTTTGCATCTTTACCACCCTGCATTGTTAATTAGGCATGTGCATATCATACTTTAAGTCAAAAATACAAAAACATACACGGTGGACCGGGCCGCAACCGGTAAAACCTTTTGTTTTGTTACTTGACCTACAGTAGCCGGACCGCAAACCGGACAAATTCCCTACACCAAACAGTCATGGGCTAGTTGGGAACGTTGACTGGGGAGAATCCCTTGTTGTTGTTGCCTACCAATTTCCAAGCCTCAACACCACTTAATGACAAAGGAAAAAGATCGGTCGATATTTTACTCGGATACACCTATTTAGTGGATATAACATCATATGCTAGATTATGTACATCAAAATGATATGGATTTTTTGAAATATGTCTTCACTTGAATAGTTTAATTCATACTTAAAAAATAACAATAAATAATAAATAAAGGGAAGTCTCATGCAAATATTTCCAAGAAAATTATCTACCAATTTTGTAGTTAAAGGTGCTACTAGATCAAAATATGTTGCAATCATCCTCAATTTTGTCCCCTAAATTTGAATGTTTTCAACCAACGAGTCATGTCTCGACGACGCCCAAGATGATTTAAAAGATAAAACAACATTGTTTTCACATATTTATCTCTCTCGACCGAACCCTCAACTCTCCAACTTGATAGAATTATTAAACAGTTGTCTTTACTATTGTCTTTTGAATGGTATTGACCTTCATCGATAAGCAAGATGTTTGAATTTCATATCTTTCTCTATATTGGATAAGTACAACATTACACTTTTTCTTGTAACATGTTGTACTCCAAAAATATAATCATATGTATTTGAAAATTACTTAGATGTATACATTGTTGGTTTCCCCAAATAAACATGAAAATTTCATCTCTAAATCAGTCGAATTCATTCTTCTTATTCCTTATTTCCATCAAAAAAAAAAAAACACAAAGCGATGTTGAAATGCTCTCATGAAATATCTTTGATATCATGTGTAATATTTCTTGCATAATAATGGTAGTATCCATGAACAAAATGTGGATGTCTGTCAATGTCTCTTTTTCCACCAATAAGTAGAACTCCAAACAACAATCCCTCTACTCCCAATACCAACAATTTATTTTGAGTGGATGTGTCGATTGCATACAAAAATCATGACTAAAAATATAACTACAAGAATACAAATGACCATAACTAAAAATATAACTACAATATTAAGACAAAATTTAAATAAGTATTCAAATTAAATATAAGTGGGCACAAGAAATTACCATTACATTACAAATATAAAATTCAAACAATATAAAATTCAAACAGTAGCATATATAAACCATTAAACAAAAAATAATTAATCACAATGACCTTTCTCAACACAAAAAATGTCAATAACATTAGCTTAGAAAATTATATTAAATGTTTAAAGTTTCATATTATATGGTCATTTTATCCTTAAAAGAGGAGATAAATTTCCTCATATCAGATGCTGATTCTATTTTACAAAAAGATACTTCCATAATTGTGTTACCAGATTAATGTCATCCCTAGGGTATTTATAAGGGTTTACAACTGTGCAATTCTAAAAGTACTCCCCTTGTTGTTCCTCACCCTTCAAAACAAGGATCACCATGTTCATCTCAGAGAAATATTTTCCAAACATACTCCAAAATATTTCCAAATATTTGACGTATTTACCCTGATTATCTCTATCACATTTATCAGTGAACCAAACAAACTTAAATTCATCCAATTGTTTTTTCCCAATAAATTTATGAAGAAAGGTCAGTCCATCACTTCTTTTTTGGTTGAACAAATTCCAATATGAATCTTCCCACACATAACTCCAAGAATTCAAATGCATTTTCTCATTGTTGATGTATTTTTGTTTTGAGTTGAAGAGCAATATTATTATCCTGGTCTAAGCTTCTAGACAATCTTTTTGTCTTGCTGGAGGATTTTGAGGATTTTAGAGTAACGAAAAAAATACTCCAAGTCTAATATCAATAATCCCTCTTTTTTATTTGAAGCTGCACCAAAAAAGTGTTCATCACATATTACATAATATTGTGTTCTATAGTTGACTAAGACCATAAAAGAAATGAAAATGGAGTGCCATATTTAACATTATAAAATTGTTATAGTTTATGATTGTTATACAAAGAATCATTACAGCTTTCTGACCTGTGGATGGGCAATTTACAAAATTGGATCCAACTTGTATTCCAAACTTGCTTATTACTTCATTTTCGTGTCTCTCAATTATATCGCCAAGCCATTCAAAACAATAAAAACAATAAAGGTAAACATTAGAAGTATAATCCAAGAAATATGTGCAATTACGGTGAACTCTAAAGTACTATTTCTCTAATCATATACAACTGCTTAATTTTCATTTCCAATTTTCTTATCTTGATCTTGCAAATGTGAAATTCAGAGATATTCTACATCGCCACAAATTTCTTGACCTTAATTTGAATTCCTAACTGAAGATTGTTTTGTTGCATTTGTATCAATAATAGTTACATCTGGTTACATGTATTAAAAACAATTTAACAATGAAAAGGAAATAGGAAAAAATAAATTGCCAATTAATTTTCCAAAAAACATCAACACAATTTAAATATCATTTTGTTGAAAAAGGAATCCAAAATATTCCTTCATTAACTTCTCATGTTGAATTGTCTCCATGAATGATACACTCATTCTCTTATCAAAGCGACTTAGTGAACAGATAAATCTACAACCATTATATAATGGAAGAACAATTTGTTGGACACAATGGCCACCCTGAGAGGGGGGTGAATCTCTATTTGATAAATTTTAAGCCTTTTACCTTCTTTTAGTCATTCAGAGCATATCAATCATTATGTCATCAATTTCATAGTCAAATTCATCATGAGTCATAAGCACAACATCACATCAAAATAAACACAAGAATATATGGAATTTTGAACTTTATTTATTTTACATGGAAGACAAAAATGTTCTCAATTACAATCAACACTAACTGATGAAAAGAGAACCAACTTTCATAATAGGATCGATCCTAGTTTTCTTTGCTCCAACTAAGAAGGGTTTGAGGATTCCAATCCTCAATTGCAAAATTATTCTTGTAAAGAAATCATATGGATTTGATGCACAACCAACCTCTTCTCTACACATCAATCTCTCCTCGTCACTCTGTTGGTCAACAATGCTCATCAATATCTGGTTAATCTGCTCATCAATTTATGGTCAATCTGCTCATCACTGCTGCTCAACACTACTTCTCAACACTGCTGCTCATCAGAGCTGATCATCACAGCTGCTCATCACTATTGCTCAAGTATCTTTGCACATCAACTTTTCTCATCAGTGCTGGTCATTATTTTCTATTCATTAATACTGTTGGTCAATTTGGTCAATATTCTCATGTACACATCATTGTACACCTCATCATACATAATTACTGAACAAGTAATTTTTCTCTGTTTTCACTAAACATAACGCATGCATTGTCGTGCATAATCATCATCAGTATGCATCATCGTCATAGGGTATGCATCATCATTATAGGGTATGAATCCTCCTCATAAAATATACATCATCATCATCTCAGTGTGCACAGTTTATGCATCATTACCATCAAGTATACATAATAGTGCACAGGAGAGCATCATCACACTATGGTATGAATGTACATCATAGTGTATAGCAGTGCATCAACATCATAGAGTGTACATCATTATCACATGCATTATCATATCATAGCATAAAGGTATGAAACGTCATCATCATAGCCTCCATAATGAATCCAAATATATATACCAATATACATGCTCACATACTAAGATCAAAGATCAACTATATCCATGAGATACATGTGCCATCACAAGAGAAACCCAAAATCATGAACCATACCTTTTTGAAGATCACAATATCAAGAAATAGTAGAAAAAACAAAATAATCTCTATATCATGTCACCACATAGCCCTCATAATAAGCTTTGCAATGAGCCAATAATTTTGTAATTCTGATTATGTATGAGAAAGTTATGTCAATTTTAGTGAAGATGCCCATAAATTTATACTCCACAAAGTTTCACACTTTTCTCCAAGAGTTGTGAAAATACTGAGAGAATTTATGATGAACAAATGAAATGTTTGATATTCTATTTATATAAGTTGTAGAAGAAAGTTAGTACCTAAATATGGGCTGACATGCAATTCAAAATTACAAATGATTAAATTCTCTTTTGTTTGGTCAGCTAACCCAAAAAGGTGGGATGCACCAACTTCAAAAATTCATATCTCTTCAATCGTAAGGAGTTATAATATTATCCACATATCAACAAAAATGGATTGAGGAGGAATATCTCCCTATGATGGGTTTATTTGAAAATTATTGGTATAATTCCCTTAAATTCTTCAATATGTTCAGGACATCAGAGACCCCATACATGAGTGTGCCATAGACCATGCCACCAGCTACAAGAGTTTCAAAGTCTTCTTCAAATTATTCTTCAACATATCAAGGCCCTTACATGGGATCTACCTCCATCTACATCCCAATATCCATATAACCACAAAGAGGACTATACATCACCATCAACAAGCTACCAAGTTTGTGGGTTCAAGACCCAAGGCACCACATGCAATGGTTTCAAGGACTTTTTCAAAGATATCATATAATATTTAAACAAGATACTTTCCATGGAATTGAATCCCATTACATATGACTCCATCACCATGACCACATGTTCCATCATATCAAAGGATCCAACAATCATGGGATTACAAACCACCATATCTATGGATTCCAAGACCCAAATCATTTCCAAATGCACAATCAATGATCATATAGTGTCCAAGGGTCATCATGTTGCCATTTATGTTGGTGCCAGACCTTCTCATGCATAATGACCATCTCCAAGAGTTCCATTACCCTAACAAGGGCTACACAGGAATCATGATCTTGATCAAGGGTTCCAAGTCTTCATCAAGTCATTAATGACCACATAATCACCTTTACGGACCATTAAGCCATCAAATGTGGCTCCAAAGGATTCTTCAGGGCTTCTTCATCAAGAAAGGGGATTCATAGTCTTCTTCAACCACCTCAACCACACTAGGAGATGTATAAGGAGCAAGATCCCTCATGACATCATCTATGGGGTTGCTATACCTTATCCTAGGGTATGATGACACCATCAGAGCATGAATGACCATAGAATGGGTCATTAATGCTTATCCAACCCATATAGGCCTTCACCATCATCCATAAAGGCTTCAACACCATATCTAGGGTCTTTAGCGCTATTAACATGGTCTTCAGCATCTTCAGCAAGGTGATGGCTACAAGATCCAACCTTGTGGGTACAGGGACCTTGTCAACTGGGTATGAGGTGCTCCAAGGCACAAAACCACTATGTAAGGGGTCAAAGGTACTACAAGTGAGACTTGGTGGCATCAATGACAACCTGTGGGGCCACTGGAATTCCATGTTGGCATCAATGACAGTTTCATCAACACTATCTCCCTTTATCATTAATGACAACAACTCATGCTCTCCCTGTGAGAATGCTCCCCTTTTGTCTTCATATCTCCCTTTGTCTTCATCTCTCCTCCTTTGGCATCAATGGAAAAGGGTGTCCACATATCTGCATCTAGAATTATTGATCATTGCTCCCCTTGCCAATATGCATGATCCTAGGACTTGTCTGTATTCCTGGAGTAACCATCCTTTATCCTTTGAGTTCATCCTCTATACTTATGAAATCAAGGCGTTCTAAGGTCTTTGAGAGACCTTAGGCTTGGATTTCCATATTGAATCCATCCTCCCTGCTCTGATCAACATTTCCTATCTGTAGTTGCTCGATCTTCTTCATCCATACTTGCTTCTTAGCATCTATCCTTTCAACATTTGTTCCTTCATTTGTACTGGAATTCCTTGATGACATGTATAGGAAAATTCTCAAGGGTTGTTTCCATGTACTCCAACAATATTGATCTTTGTTCCCAAGTCCACTGCAACTATAACACATCAGCGTACACCAATATGCAGCATGACCAACATGGTTGCATTTCCAGCATCTGACTGAGCTGTTGGAACTTCCAATAGTTATTTGATCAACTGCATGTCTCCATGCATGAGAGTATCCCTGACTTTAGGACTTTGTCTTATGATCTTCAAATATTCCTACATTGGTATTATTCCAAGTTTCACTAGTTCTTCTTGTTGATGTATAGGAAGGACTCTTCCTCAGTTGAATTCTTTGACTTGCATGCTCTTGAGATTTGTGACCAAACCCACTGCATGTGTGGCATCTCAATGTGTGACATGTGCCAGAAACATGTCCATCATCTACCTGAGTCATTGGGCCTTCCACCACTTCTTCTTTTGTAGAGTCTACAATCCACAAATTTATGACCAAATTTAGAAAAAAAATAACTATAACCATTGAATCCTATTTCATACTCAGGACTTTGATTCCATATTGGAGTTGTTTCTTTTCTGAGATTTATTTGGGGAATAGGTCCAACTCTTTGATGCATATTTGAACTTCCAAATTCCTTGTTGTCATGCGCAGGTGTGTGGGGAGCAGCTTTGGACGTTGATGGACTTGCTTCTGAAGTCTTGGGAGACCAAGTGCTATCTTCAGATTTTTCTTTCTCCTTCATGTAAACCATACCAGTCTTGTCACATGGATATCTTTGGAAATCCAAGATCTTATCTAGGACAACTAAATTTTCCTTGAACTTGAAAAAAGCATCATCCTTCTCACCTTTCTTCTTGAGACCAACTACCTCCATTTCCATCTTCTGGATTGTCTTCTCCTTTTCTTCCAACTGATTCTTCAATTTTTCTTCTATCCTTTCAGATTCCTCCAATCGAGTCTTCATATCATGATTAGCATGCCTAGTTTCTTCAAGATCTTCAACAGGATCTTCTTATTCTTCCTATTGACTAATCAATTTAGTCTTTAGTTGTTCAACATCAACATCCTTGTCTTTGATTTTGAGATTTACAAGAAACACCTTCATTGTCATGGTCTTCTGCCGATATTTATTCAAAGAGTCCAAGATTTTCTTTTTGAACTTCATGAATTCACTATGGTTCATATTTACTGTGTTCATGACCTAGTTTTCTCTTGGATCAATATTCAACAATGTGAGATGTATCTCATGTGCAGCCTTCGATAGCCCTTCATCCTCATCTGCAATAAATTTATTAATTTCATCACACAAGCTATCATTACAATCACAAGAGTCCATACCTTTACTGAAGTACTCTTCTTGCTTGTATTATTCTTGATTGATATCTTCTAGGGACTTGTCTTATGAATCCTAATCTGTCTTTTCAAGTTTTGGTCTTGCCTTTTGATACTCTCTCTCCAACTTGAACCATAGATATTAGGCTGAAGTGTACTCCCCTAGACTTTCCTTAACTGAGATGGGAAGTCCATCCATGAGGAACTTTAAGGATGTCACTATTGTCATTCTTTACCTCCTTCTATGCATTTGATTTTCCCTTGTTGTTTGATGGAGTGGGTGGATTGTTCACAATCTCCCAAATGCCAAAATTCTTCAGATAGTCCTTTATCCTTGCTCCTCCAATCGAAATAGTCTGTAACATTAAGTACATGCACGTCATTGCTTGATGACTTTGGTTTTTCTTCTAATGTGTCTCCAGATCTCCTTCAAGATTGAAAGGCTTGTGACAAAGGCCAGCTTTGATACCAATTGTTGGAGATAATGGCCACACTGAGAGGGGGGGAGGTGAATCAATGTGCGATAAATTTTAAACTTCTTACCTTCTTTTAGTCAATCAGAGAATATCAATCATTATGTCATCAATTGCATACTCAAATTCATCATGAGTCATAAGCACAACATCACATCAAAAGAGACACAAGAATATATGGAATTTTGATCTTTATTTATTGTACATGGAAGACAACAATATTCTCGATTATGATCAACACCAACTGATGAAAAGAGAAACAACTCTCATAAAAAAACCCATCCTAGTTTTCTTATCTCCAACTAAGAAGGGTTTTAGGAGTCAAATCCTCAAGTGCAAGATTCTTCTTGTAAGAAATCATATGGCTATGCTACACAACCAACCTCTGCTCTACACATCAATCTTTGATCATCACTTTGCTGGTAAACACTACTCCTCAATCTCTAGTCTATCTACTCATCAACGCTTCTCAACACTATTGCTCATCATAGCTTCCCATGACTGATGCTCATCACTATTGCTCAAGTATCTCTGCACATCAAATTTGCTCATCACATATGGTCATTATTTTTTGCTCATTAATACTGTTGGTCAAGCGGGTCAATATTCTCATGTACACATCATTGTACACCTCATCATACACAATTACTAAACAAGTAATTATGCTCTTGTAACGTCCACACCCTTCTACCAGAGAGAGGACGCGACTAAGCTGCTATCAATCCAGGAAATCTAAGCCCCATGAACGTAATATAAAAATGCATTGAAATTAAACACATACACAGATGTATAAAGCATTAACATACAATAGAAGAAAAACACATTCCATTCCAGCCATCATCATGTTCATTATTATTTCATAAAAAATTACAATTGCAGAGATAAAATACAAGAATACTTATCTTAAGAAGAAGCTCCCCCACAACTAGCTATGTCACTACAACATTCCACCCAACCATAGGTTAGTATGCTCCTTACTCTCTCAGCATCACTGCCACCCCCGAGCTAGCATGATTTCCACAAGGAACTAGGGGAAACAGACTTACACAAAGCAAGTCCAAACACCCACAGTCAAGCCAATAACCACATCCAAACATAGGCATCCCACTAACATATTGATTCTTGGACTTACTCAGCCAAGCCGACATAGGGTTGCACTACACAACAAAATGTCAATTATGGGTATGAACCAAAACCGTCATGGGAACCCAAAATCGAAATGACAAATGGGGAAAACTACCCAAGTGATCCAAATCATTCAGAAAATGTTGGATGGCCTTCTAAAGGAAAAGGCATCCTGTGTTCACACCCAAATCATGGGTCTACCTTCCCAGCCACAGAACATAACCAAAAACGGGTTTGCAGCCCAAAACAAATGGGGAAAATGGGGAAAAATGACCCAGGATGAACAATTTCTTTCTAAAAAATTCTATGGGTTTCACATGGAAAAAAAAAACCCTTCTATTCTCCAATTTGTGTGTCACGTCCCCATGCCTCCGACCGGCAAAGAGGACGCGAACCAAGACTTAAACCACCCGGGATAAGAGCCCCATGAACATATGCATACACAAAATTACTGAAACAAAATGCTTAAACTTGTATATTGAACCAGAATATGCACACATGGATATTTATCATGCACAGATGCGATCATCTATCAGACACAGCGGAAGCATCATACATTCAACAAGAATTCATGCCACGTGTTCATCATATCATTAACAGAAATTAAGGTTGCAAAAGTAAAATAGGCAAGATCACTTATCTTATGAAAAATCCTTCCGCAACCAGCTACCTCGCTGCAACGTTCCACCCAACCATAGGCCAGCGTGGTCCTTAATCTCTCAGTAGCGCTGCCACCCCCGAGTTGGGCATGATTCTCCAAGGGATAAGGGAACTAGCAGGCTTACACATAGCGAAGGATACACAAAATACACAGCCAAGCCAATAGATTTGGGTTTATCAGGCCATTAGGGAGCTGGAGAAGGCAAATTGCTAAGCTGGTGAGCCCATTAAAGATCCAAGAACACCTACACCAGAACTAGCCTGACCTCTAAGACACCCAAACACACCCAACACAAGGAATCAGTCCCTTCTCTGCTACACAGTCCCTCAGGCCNGTGCTGGAGAAGAAGGCCAGCCCTCTAGCTCTGTCTGTGTGGTTTCTAGCCACCAGGTTTATCAAGCAAATCTAAGCCAACATCCCTGCTCCTCTCACAATCCGAATACCAACCATTGCACTCAAGCAATCAATTTAGCTGTCACAGCTTAAACAGGGGAAAACAAATTTTGAGTCATTCTTGGCCCTATCGTGGCCAAAATGACTCTCAGGCGAATTTACAACAGTCCCCGACATGTAAGGAAAACCACAACAATCACAGCCAACAACATGGGAAAACATAGCCCGTCCTGGGCACAAGATCACCAAGAAAACATGTATAGACCACGGTGGGGAAGAAATTACAGTCTCCCAGCCTGTGGATGAGCATGAGCAACAATGCTGAACCCACAATCAGCCAGTGAGGAGTGGATACGACCACATCATCCACAAATCCGTGGGGAAAGAAACTACATGGGTAAAACCCAGAAATTTCTGTGCGTGAAGTCCAAAAACGGGAAAGAATCCCTCTACGTGAGAATGCACAGCGATGGAGGGGACGTGAAATTGCAGTGCGTGGGTGTTCAGCAAACTCATGGAGCCAAGAAAAATGTCTGCGTGAGACCAAAACCTCCCAGAGCCTGTGCGTGAGGAGAGCATAGACAAAATCGTAGGGAGAGTGGAATTGCCTGCGTGAGGATGAGCAACGTGAGGAAGGAACATAATGTGGAGGTGAATCGCCAAAATCGTGAGGACGCGAATTGGAGTGTGCGTGAAGGTTTTCCTGCCATAGTGAAGTCAGCAGTGGGTGGAGTGTGCAGGTGGGTGAGGACTGATAGTCCTGCCACCCCACTCCCAAAACCATTAACTGCCTCAACCACCAGCAGCCATTATTCAATGAAAGTGGTTGGATAACATAAGGGGAGAAGACACATGGGTATTTCCCTCAATGGCCCAAGTTTGAAAAATTCCCCCACACCCTTATCCTTGTGAAAAATCATGCCCCTTTCGATTTAGTTGCCGCGATCATAGCTGGTCCAGTTCATTTAATTATTTATAGATGCATATTTACAAGATGACCAATATAATATATGCCGCATGCCCCGATATACAATCGGTGACAATTTTAAATCCAAAACATAACATAACCAATCAATGGTGTGGCCTTGGCCTTTAGCTCCACACCCTGATCATTTAATATATACATCATGTACATCTAATGCCACGGGGTCAAAACCAGGGTGTTACATCGTGGATCTATTCTCCCATTGATAGTGCAACTCCAAAAACAAAATTTCCCAACCGTATGAAGGAGGAAACAACAGAAAATTGCGCAGGAGAGATCCCGAACATTGAACATTAGCAAAGAAACTTCCAATCCATGGGGAAAACAAAAGAAACTGCTACAATGTGAGGAAAAACACCCCATATCTCGAGGAAAATGCATGAGGAGGAGAGGAAGTGAATCCATGATGGAATGGGCAGAATTTTTGGGGTTTTTACATGCCCAGGAAGTCAAAACAAGTTTTCCAAAATCTAATGGCTTCCCCAATTCGAATTTGGACTGCCATACCCTTCCCATATCCAAGCATTAACTAAATCAACCACTTTTGGTTGACTGGGCACCCAAGACAAATTGGGTAGTTTACCACTTTATGGGTTTTCCCCATTGGCTCAAGGGTTTGAATCCCCCCCCCATTCCTTGTGAAATCATGCCCCCATCTCTATAATGTTGCATTGACATAACTATTTGTGGGTATTTTATTAATTGCATATTTACATGATGTAGAAAATTATATTGTGTCGTCGACTAGAACAATGACCATCGACATCAATTTTAATTACCGAAACGTAGAAAACTAAATCCATGGAGGGGACTTTTCCTTGAGATCCACACCATGATTTATTAACGCTATTTACATCATTTATAATTTAATGCAATTGGGGTTGAAACCAGGGTGTTGCAATCGCCTCCCCCTTCAACAACACTGTTCTCAGTGCTCATCAAAACTAAAAAAAATTATACCTTGGCACTACCTTAGTGCTCTGCAAAATTAAACAAAAATGGATGTGCCAACCATATGGAATCCTCCAACTCCCATGTAGCCTCATCGGGATCATGGTGCTCCTTCTGCATATTTCACTTGTCCAGTGGTACGATATGGAAATCCTACTTGGTCCCACTACACGGTAGTCTTGCATATGGACTCCTCCAAGTCCTTGATTGCATGCATCAGTACACACCACCGAATATTTTTCCGAACCTGGGAATCCTTCTTCGTAGCTTGGAACATCTCCAATGTATTTGGCAATCCAACAATACCTATGCTTAATCCCCAAGCAATGAGTCGATTCCCACGTCATATTTATAAGGTTTCTCAAAAATCATGGATGAATCATATGCACATGTATATTGACATAAAATCAATAAGAATTTTCCAAGTGAACCAAATACTTATCTTGCACAAGTATCCTCTTTTGGTTCCACAGGTGTCCGACTGGGCTTAATACAACCATGGCACTCACATCCCTACCCCACCTCACACCTAGGTATGCATTAAAGGGTAGCCAAATTTCTGCAAGCCTCAAAGAACCCAAAAATATCTTTTAGTCAAGATATGACAACTTTGCATCAGAGCTTAAAAATCCTTCTATGTTTTCACCAAGCTTGGCACCTTCTTTTTGTACACCACACCAATTAATTCACATGTCAGATTCATTCATATAAGGTGCAATCTATAACAAGATTTTCAAAACCATGGCTGCATCATATGCTCATGTATATTTACAAGAATCAACAACAACAATAGTTTGATAAGTAAACCAAATACTTATATGTATAGCATATCTCAACCGAGATATGGTAGCCCCGTGTTAGAGCCCAACACCTCTCTGGGTGCTTAATGGAATCTCTGCTTAAAGCTCAGCACTTCCTCTCAGTGCTTACCAATTCTCTGGCATCATCTGCGTAGCATATATCAACCGAGATTGGGTAGCTTTGCTCCAGAGCCTAACACCTCTTTGGGTGCTTAATGGCAGCTCTGGCTTAAGAGCTTAGCACCTTCTCTCGCCAAGATAAGGGACTTCCTTTCCAGGAAACAATATGAATTAACTCACTGGTGAGATTCATTTCTATAAGATGCAACCTTTAACAAGATTTTTCGAAAATCTAGACTACATCATATGCATATGAACGATCACATAAATCAACAAGGATTTGTCAAGTAATCAAATACTTATCTGCGTAGAATCTCTCAACTGAGATCTAGTCAGCCCCGCTTCAGATCCTAACACCTCCTTGGGTGCTTAATGACAACTCTTGGCTTAAGGGCCTAGCACCTCCTCCAAGTTCTTACCAATTCTCATGTGCTTACTTTCTAGACATCATAATACCTAGGGGTTATTCTCTTCACAGAGCCCCCACTCTTGTGACAATCCCCTTGCGACGTGAATGTGTGCGGAAAGAATTCTAACCAGATGTCTTACACCTTGGGTGTCCCCAGTGATGCATACCGGTTCCTAGCTGGTAGGGGGGTGAAGCTATGTTCTCTCATACATCTTTCTAGAAGGGTCATCTTTCTCAAATGCATCCTCTCGAGAGCTATGTACTCCAGGGGTGAACCACCACCATCTCACCCGCGTTACATACAAGCATGCAGTTTATATGGGATATCATCATGAAAATAATTGCAATTATAGGTTTTAAAACCTATCCCAAACACATCCCTTCGAGAAGTTATGTATCCAAGTACATCCTTCCGAGGATGCATGTACGTCCAGTACATATTTTCATCATCTCACCTGCGTTATATATAAGCATGCAGTTCATATGAGATGTCATCATAAAAATTTAATCATATATTTTGAAATCTATTTCATGCCTCGATAAATTTCCCTTATCAAATGATTAATAATATTGATAGTCAAATCCAAAATTTGAATTTACAATTCTGCTTCCCACAGAAAATCAGATTTTGTAACCATGAGATCGTCCTCATATTGTTTGGCTTTTGCAAGTGGGGAGTACTCACCCCTAACTTACACATGCTTCCCAAAACCTAGACATTCACATATCACATGTCATCATGACACCATTTTAGATCATCCCAACAATTAATAATATTTAATTAACAATCATCAACAAAATTTAAAATCTGAAGTTCAAATTCTATTCTTTTCAAAAGTTAGATTTCAGTCATGAGATCCTTCTTATAGCACATGGTAGTTTCCTGCCTTGGTTTCAGTGGGTGCAACCAGACTTCTCTACTCAATTCATTCTACCTGCAGTCTTCAGGAAGGGACATTTCCTCATGGAACTACAAGTTCACATGAAGGCTTACTCAGCCCATGCGTAGAATCAACTTTGCTTGCGAAATATTCTTTAGTGAGCCTCCTATAGTATCCTGCAAGTTCCACAAAATATCTTACATCTATTAACTTTCTTGGAGTAGTCCAACTCATCATGTCCTCAATCTTTTCAGGGTCTATAGGTATTCCCTTATCTGAGATGATGTGAACCAAATGGTGAACTCCATCTTCATAGAAATCATAGTTTCTCAACTTTGCATACATTTGATGCTTCCCTAGACATTTCAAAATCAGCCTCAAATGTTCCACATGTTCTTCCTCCTTCTTAGAATAAGTAAGAATTCCATCAAGAAGGAAAATAACTAACTTGTCCAGAAACTTACTAAAAACATTATTCATGAGGAACATGAATGTAGCTAGTGCATTTGTGAACCCAGATGGTACCAGTACAAACTCATAAGATCCATACCTTGCTCTGAAGGCAGTCTTATGAGCATCCTAACCCTTGATCCTTACCTGCTGGTCACCAGACCTTAAGTCAATCTTGGAAAATACCTTTGCTCCTCTCATTTGATCAAAGAGGTCATCAATTCCAGGCAAAGGATACTTTTCCTTCATAGGGACTTTGCTGAGTTGTCTATAATCAATACACAACCAGAGTGTACTATCTTTATTTTTCACAAACATGAATGGTGCTCCCGAAGGAGACACACTTTGTTTGATATACCTCTTTTCCCACAACTCTTGTAGTTGCATTTTCAGTTCTAGGATTTCTGGTATGCTCATCCAACAGGATGTCTAAGACACTAGTGCTGCTCTAGGAACAAGCTCAAAGGTAAAATTAATGTCACTCTTTAGAGGAAGCCTTGGAATTTCATCACGAAGAAAATTCCTGAATTCTTATAGCATATGAAATCCCTCCAACTTAGGAGTATCATACTCTGCTGCCTCCAAAACATGAGCTGCATACATTTTGCAACCCTTCCCCTAGAACTTCTTCAGCTGCATTGCTGAAGACTTCCTTCAAGATATCACTTTTGGAAATCCTTTCACAACCCTTAGGTTTCCTTCTTTATCCAAGCACTCAAAAGTCTTGTTGTAACAATCAATATTTGCTCTATGTGCTTCTAACCAATCCATTCCGATGAGGACATCATAGGATCCAAGTGGCAGAACATTCAGTTCTCCACAGGTGACTAGCCCAATGATGACCAATGGACATTTCCTTACCACCTCACTGATCTCCTTCTTGGTTCCATTGTCTAGTTGGACTAACCATGATCTTCTATGCTTTGACTTATTCAAAGTGCACAATTCAACGATTCCATGGGTGATATAGCTGAGAGTTGATCTAGTATCAATCAAAATAGAAACTGTTTGTTCAACAATATCACCCTCAACTTGTACTATAATTGAGTTATATACTTCCTGGTGGCCTTCTAACACTACACAAATTTTAGGAATGATCCTTGCTTCATGACCCACAGTTTTAGCTTCTTGGGTGTTATGGACTTAACCCTCATTCCTATTCTCAAGTGGACAATTCTTGTGCAGATGGGGTCCTTCACATAACCAACATTTGAGTGGTTCCTTTATCTTTTCCCTCATCATTCTAGCCGGCTCAATCACAACTTGTGATGGCTGCCTTTGCTGCTTCAGGAGGTGATGAGGTCTGAAACCTTTCTTCCTTGGGTTAAGCTTCTCATTCTTCTCGTGAGAATTTATCCTAATCCCTTCCATCTCTATTTACTGATGCCCAGAGTTTATCTACCTTTGGATATCTTCCAAACTCTGTAGCATGGTTGTAGTCAACTGGTTTTTCTCTACCAAATCCTTGACCAACCTCTTATTTTCTTCTTCACAATCCTGCAACTCTGCCCTCGGGATTCTTATGGTAGCTGAAACATTCAGGGAACTCTCTTGTTCCCTCTTCCCAACAACTTCATTTCCATGAACTTGGACATTGTAAGTTGACCTTACATATCCTTCCCCTTGTGGACAAATCCGATGCAAATGGGGTCCTCCACATCTCCAGCATTGGAGTGGCTTTCTGCCCTCTTGTGGATCTCTTGGATTTTCACCCATAGCATCTCTCCCATGTCCATAGGGGTCCTATTCATCATCCATGTTGTTAATTTTCTTGGATTTTATCTTCTTTGACCTCCTTGGTCATACCAAGATTAACTCTTCAATCTGCACTATGACTATGAAAAATGTGTTAACAACATCATTTGTTAGTCAATATTAGAAATTCAAACAATTACTTGCCAATTGCTTCTTGCAAGCATGAACAATCAATGTGCCTTTCATCGAGTTGGATAAGTTTACCAATTCTGCTAATTAGCACTCCTTTTTGATACAGTTTCCTTTATGCAATGATGACTGTCTCAGGGGGACGACAGGGGTCAAGGGAGATTTCACCGGCTATGTCAGAATTTATTTTTTTGACTTTCATCCATTATGTTAGAATTTTTTTTTTGACTTTCATCCGCCACTTGTCAAATAGACCCAGGTGACATGCATCGGGTGAAACTCCAACTTCCACCCATCGTTGTAGAAAAAATTTGAAGTTTCTTCCACTGTCAAATTGACCAAGCCTTCTTCCTTTTCAGCAAAATTCCTAACTTTCATCTGCTTCTCATCAGCTTGACTCAGTAGACACTCATCAGCTCAATTATCAACTTTCACCCACCATTGTGGCTCTAATATCAACTTCCACCCACCATTTTGGCTCTAATATCAACTTCCACCCACCGCGTATCAACTCAATTTCAAACTTCCACCAAACACATGTCATCTCAAATCTTCCGATGTGCGTTGGTAAAACTCAACCGACGTATCAGCAAAATTCTTTGATTTCTGCCGATTTCAATACTTAGAATTTTTTTGCAATTTTTTTTCTTTTCATCCCATCAGCTCGACTCAACCAACATGCATCAGCTCACATCTCGCCGAGCCTTCTGCTGTTGTGGGAAACATTTTCCCTTCTCTTGACGACGCCATCGACTCATTGTCTCATTGGCTCCCTTTCGACTTTCTTGCCGATGCTATAGGTGCAAATCTGTCAAATTCCCCGACATGCTTCGACCATGATCCATTTCATATCACCTTCAGTCAACCTATCTTCCACTACGGATCATCTATAGTCAACCCAGCCGCCACTGCGGCTCGTTTTCAAATAACTGGGCCGATAGGAAACTTTTCATACTTAGAGAATTTTTTGAAAATTTATCCTAGCTTCTGCTTTTCTGCTGAACACGGAGGTGGATTTCTTGTGGCCCCTTTGAGGCCCAAAGCTATAACACAACTCTGATAGCATAATGTCACGTCCACGCCCTTCTAACAAAGAGAGGACATGACTAAGCTGTTATCAATCTGGGAAATCTAAGCCTCATGAATGTAATATAAAAATGCATTGAACTTAAAAACATACACAGATGCATAAATCATTAACATGCAATGGAAGAAAAACAAATTCCATTCAAGCATTCAGCATGTTCATTATGTCTCTGCAATACTTATCTTGAGAAGAAGCTTCCTTGCAACTAGATATGTCCATGCAACGTTCCACCCAACCATAGGCTAGCGTGCTCCTTACTCTCTCAGCATCACTGCCACCCCCGAGCTGGGAATGATTTCCACAAGGAACTAGGCGACATAGGATTACATAGAGCAAGGTCAAACACCCACAGTTAATCCCATAACCACATCCAAAAATAGTCATCCCACTAATATATGGATTCTTGGACTTACTCAGCCAAGCCAAAACAAGGATGCACTACACAACAAAATGTTAGTTCTAGATATGAACCAAAAACATCATGGGAACCCAAAATCGAAATGACAAATGGGGAAAACAACCCAAATGACCCAAATCATTCAGAAAACATTGGATTTCCTTCCAAAGGCAAAAATGACCTTTGTTCACACCCAAATCGTGGGTCTACCTTCCCAGCCACAGAACATAACCAAAAATGGGTTTGCAACCCAAAACGAACGATTAAAATGCAGAAAAATGACCCAAGATGAACAATTCATTTCTAAAACATTCTATGGGTTTCACATGGGAAAAAAAACCTTCTATTCCCCAATTCGTGGATCTATTCTCCCATCGGTTGTGCAATTCCAAAAACAAAATTTTCCAACCATATGAAGGAGGAAACAACAGAAAATTTCCCAGGGGAGATCCCACCCACTGAACATTAGCAAAGCAACTTCCAAGCCATGGGGAAAATAAAAGAAACTACTGCAACATGAGGAAAAACACCCCAGAGCTCTAGGAAAACCCATGAGGAAGAGAGGACATGAATCCATGATGGAAAGGGTAGATGTTTTTGGGTTTTTACTTTCCTAGGAAGCCAAAACATGTTTTTTGAAATATGATGGCTTCCCCAATTCGAATTTGGACTTCCATACTCTTCCCATCCCCAATCATTAACTAACTCAACCACATTTGGATGAATGGGCACCAATTGGATCAAGGTTTTGAATCCCCCCCCCCCCATTCCTTGTGAAATTATGCCCCCATCTCTTTAATGTTGCATTGACATGGCTAGTTGTNTGCATATTTACATGATGTACAAAATTATATTGTGTCATTGGCTAGCACGATGACCATCGGCATTGATTTTAATTTCCGAAAGGTAGAAGACTAAATCTATGGCAAGGCCTTTTCCTTGAGCTCCACACCATGATTTATTAACACTATTTACATCATTTTTAATTTAATGCAATTGGGGTTGAAACCGAGGTATTACAGCTCTTCTTTCACTGAACATAAGGCATGGATCATCATGCATCATCATCATAGGTATGCATCATCGTCATAGGGTATGCATCCTCATCAAATAAATATACATAATCATCATCTTAGTGTGGATTGTTTATGCATCATCACCACCAAGTATACATCATAGTGCATAGGAGAGCATCATCACACTATGGTATGCATGTACATCATAATGTATAGGAGTGCATCAACATCACTTAGTGTACATCATTATCACATGCATTATCATCATAAATTTTATCATGTCATAGCATAAAGGTATGCAATATAATCATCATATCCTCCATAATGACTCCAAATATATATACCAATATATAGGTTCACATACTAAGATCAAAGATGAACTCTATCCATGAGAGACATGTGCCATCACAAGAGAAACCCAAAAGAATGAACCATACCTTTTAGAAGATCACAAGATGAAGAAATAGTATAAAAAATAAAATAATCTCTATATCATGTCACCACATATCCCTTGTAACAGGATTTCCAACAAGCCAATAAGTTTGCAATTCTCATTCCGTATGAGAAAGTTATGCCAATTTTAGTGAAGATGCCCATAAATTTCTCCTCCACAAAGTTTCGCAATTTTCTCCAAGGGTTGCGAAAATACTGAGAGAGTTGATGATGAATAAATGAAATGTTTGATATTCTATTTATATAGGTTGTGGAGGAAATTTAGTAGCTCAAATCAGGATGACATGCAATTCAAAATTACAAATAATTAAATTTTCTTTTGTTTAGTCGGCTGACCTAAAAAGGTGGGGTGCACCAATTTCATAAATTCATGTCTCTTCAACCGTAAAGAGTTAGAAGATGGTCCACATATCAATTGAAATGGATTGACAAGGACTATCTCCCTATGATGGGTTTATTTTCAATTCTTTGTCTAATACCTTTAAATTCTTCAATATGTTGAGGACTTCAAAGACCCCACACATGAGGGTGCCAAAGACCATACCACCAACTACAAGAGTTTCAAAGTATTATTCAAAGTATTCTTCAACATATCAAGGAACTTACATGGGGCTCTACCTCAATATACATCCCAATATCCATATAAAAACAAAGAGGACCATACATCACCATCAACAAGATGCCAAGTGTGTCGGTTCAAGACCCAAGGCACCACATGCAATGGTTTCAAGGACTTTTTCAAAGATATCATATAATACTTAAACAATATACTTTCCATGGACTTAAAGCCCATTACATAGGAATCCATCGCCAAGTGATTAGGGCATCATGACCAAATATTCCATCATATCAAAGGCTCCAACAATCAAGGGATTACAATCCACCATATGTATGGATTCCAAGATCCAAATCATTTCCAAATGCACCATCAATGATCATATAGTTTCCAAGGGTCATCATGTCACTATTTATGTGGGTGCCAAACCTTCTCATGCAAAATTACCATCTCCAAGGGTTCCATGACCCCAACAAGTGCTACACAGGAATCAAGATCTTCATCAAGGGTTCCAAGTCTACATCAAGTCATTAATGACCACATCATCACCTTTAAGGACCATTAAGCCATAAAATGTGGGTCCAAGGGATTCTTTAGGTATTATTCATCAATCAAGGGGATTCATATGATTCTTAAACCACTTCAACCACACCAAGAGACCTCCAAGGGTCAATATCCCTCGTGACATCACCATTGGGGATTCTAGACAAATCTTGCGGTACCATGACACCATAAGAGCATGAATGACCATACAATGGATCATTAATTCTTCTCCAACCCATCTAGGAATTCACCATCATCCACAAATGATTCAACACCATCAATAGGGTCTTCAACATCTTCAACAAGGTGGTGGCTACAAGATCCAACCTTGCGGGTACACAGACCTTGTAAAATGGGTAAAAGGTGATTCAAGTCATAAACCTAATCTATAATGGGTCCAAGGCACTGCAAGTGAGACTCAATGGAATCAATGAAAACCTTTGGGGACACTACAAGTCTATATTGGCATCAATGATAGTTTCATCAACACAATTGTTCCCTGAGGTGAAGAAAACATGTCCAAAATTTGATACTTGAACACTGAAATTTGTTCCTTGACAAAAACATAATTGCTAGGACCTGATTTTGAGCCCATAAAAGGTAAAATTTTAATAATCAGATCAATATCATTATGCTAATCCATAACCATATCTAAAAGTGAGAACTTGCCTCCTATGTGTCCAATTCTTTGAAAATGTATAACAGAGAACCCCATGCAACAACCTTCTGAGTAATTTCTATAAACATCGTGGAATGCGTTCTCTTTGTGAATCCTTTTCAATTTATTGGAGAATTGAGTGAATGCTCTATTGATTAAATATGAAAGGATGACATATCCTGCACAGGTGTGGCTCATTGGCTGTTTAGTTTTTATGAAGTCACTTGTTGTAAATTGGAGGTCACGAGTTCAAATCCCACCCAAATTTACCTGTGTCCCATGTCTTGCAGTGGGTGTGGGGCACCTAGGGGTATAGTGGTAGCATGAATGGATCCCTAGACCCCTTGTCACACAAGTACCAGCCCAACTCCAGTTGTGGATTCCCCTAGTTACAAAAAAAAATGACAGGATGACATGAACTAAAAAAATTATGGTGCATGTTTCAATATTTGAATCAAGATAAATCAAGAATTCAATAAAATCACTTTCCATACATTACTGAAGACAATTACTTGTATTAACAACAACAAGGTCATAACATAGTCTAGGCTGAATAAATCTAATGTCCTGCAATGTTCGAGATAAAGCAAATAGAAAACAACATCGACAAGTAATGTGGGACATATATTGGCTAGTTCCATATACCACAATTGCCTCACTTTCATGAATATAGAGATCCAAAATATTTTTAGCAACCATAGAAATTTAGGTAGATATTCATCTTCCTCTCCTTTTTTCTGCTTCGTTGGAGGTTTTGTTTACTTCTTTGGGCATAAAATACAACGCGGTTGCTGGAAATGATTTGGGGAAATTTTGTAGAATTCAACTAAATCTGTGTTAGGTACACTATGACAAGTATAGAACTATTTCTCCACTAGTCTATAATAATCGAAAAAGATATTTTTCGAATCTCTTTCATATTTAATCCACTTATAGTATTGTGCCAATTTTTCAACTCGAGATGAACAATCAACTATCCTAGATAACCAAATAGATCCATCAAGTATTTTATCTGATAAAATAGGTAATTTCCCTTCATCTAGGAGGCGTAATGGTATAAATAAATTTTAAGTGTATTTCTTTATTTTGTTCTATACATAATCATATTGCATAATACTCTTAGGTGAACATGTCATGGGACCATTTTTATAAACTTGAAAACGTTCCACCATTTGTTCCACAAATCATTAGATATCAAGAAAAGAATAATCTTGTCTTTAAGACTATCCTCACTTTGAACTTCAAAAATATCAATGCATTCATTCATGAAACTCTACAATCAAATAAAGTATAATATTTTGAAAATTTGTAATTACCAATGCACTTAATAAAAAATGATGACTTACACTAGTGAAAAATGATTTTATACCTACCATTGAGATGACGGAACTTGCCCCTTCCCAGGATATGATGGTATGTCATTATATAGTCATTTCTCCCCTACTTTCATAACTTTTTCAATGAAGGGAGTGTCCATGAATTCCCTATTAGAATTATTTTTTTTATATGGCCAATTTCAATATTATGGTCATTGGAACATGCTTATGCAGCAAACAAGCCTTACAAAATGATACCTAGGATGAAGTGACAGATATTTGGAATTTTCAAGTATTTTCTTTTGTGAAAATATTGAATGTGGACCATATATAATATAAAATTTCATTGTAGGCATATGAAATTAGTCTTCATTGGTAAGATAACAAGGATCTCCAGTCTCTTTGTCGAAGGGAAATAAGATAGTCTCCCTAAGTGTAACTGTGAACGTTGTGACAAACGATAAAAAGTCTTAGCCACTTATTCGGTGTTTAATTTTTTGTATTGCAAACATGCAAGGACTATTTCACATCAAGTTATATCGATGGAGAAAATTTTCACATCAAAAGGAAAGATTTTGATTTTTCCCTTTGTCTTCCTTCAGACCTGTCAAAAAATTTACTTTCCCTGTGTATGATGGTCTTCTAAGGACTAGGTTTCAATGTTTTGAGGGAAACTTTTGAAATATATTTTTCTAAATCATCTAAACAATATATTTTGAGATTTGTTAGCATACTTTCATGACTAATATTTTGGAGCTTGTCCATCATATTCGACAAATGAAACATAGAGGTTTTTTTTTTAAACAAACAAGTTGTGTAAAACATATAGAACATCATTTTTCAAATCATTATATCTTCCTACACCTGACATGTTTGATCGATCGTATGATGGAAAAAATCACCCCCGATTTGCACATGATATAGTGACATCACTTGTAACCCTTTCCATAATATTTATATGGTAATTAGAAGCTAAAAGATCAACTTGAAGTAGAAAACATGTACTATTATTCTCAAAAACATATGCTTGAACATACAATACATTATCGTTGATAACATATGTGGAAGTGAATATACCAACAGATATTTTTTCCCCGTCTCAACAAAAAAGAGATAAGTCCGGATAAAAAAATATTGGCTCGACCACCTCAAAAAAACATTTTTCATTAAATTCTCCAAGATTATGGTCTAGTGATATACATAAAAATAGAATTTCCTTGAACTTAGCGTGAGATACATATTTTGACATTTTTTTGGATGAGAACAATATTAATATATCAATACTCACAATAAATAAGAAAATATAGAAAACATATTGTAATGCAATAACAACAATATTGATGTTAACATTAAAAAAAATCGACTAAACAATAATTCCAACAATAAGCTAGTATTTAGATGTTAGGGTTAACCTTGACTCGGGATTGAGTCAAAGGTGGTTTAGGTCTAGCACATGGTTTGGGCACATGGTTTTTTGTAGCCCATGGTATTGTCCTATGGTATTGCATGTGATGAAGCCTTTATAAGGCTTGAGGACGCTCCATTGTAAAATGGCCTGGAGGTGAGTGGTGACTAGCTCGCTTGGCCCAGATGGCCGGTTTTGGCCATGTAATGAAGATCTTCATTGGTGTTGGTTTTCCCTGCATGGGGTTTATAGGGTATATTGTGTGTCTATATGTGGTTGCTTGTGATAATGTTTATTTCTCGCTCATTATTATGTCAATGTTGCTCATTATAATCCTAACAACTGGTATTAGAGCTCAGGGAGCTTGTGTAAAGGCAACAAACGGCTTGTGTGAGACCTGTGAATTCCCCGACGTTCTATAGGGGGTCCTGGGGGGTGGTCCACCCCCCTGGCCTGAAGGTTTATGGGGGTTTAGGGCCGGGAGCCCTCGAGAAAAAAATTTGGTCCAATTTTTTTTTAAATCTCTGGAATATGAAGAAAATATCTTCTCTATCTATGGAAAATGAAAATCATTGTTGAACCTTCCACAAGGAGAGGATATACATGTATGTAGATCTCTCTAATATGCATTGATGATGCAATTGAAGAAGGTAGTTTTCTGGTGATTCTGTGAGCTATTGGATCGGACTCTGTATCTCAATTGAGGAGCAAGGCACAATGAATCGAGGGGCTCAGAAGCAGGTCGCGAAAAGTAGATATGCCCTTGTGTGTAATCTACACGATGAAAAAATATCATGTGAATTTTGCATCACTAGACCCGAAATGAAGCAATGAGACGCCAACGAAGGATTTTCTTAGGGCTTCCAAGGCCGCCAGTGTTGGTATCCGATTTAGTGGCTTGGGCTCAACTGATTGTGACGGCGGAAGAGATGGGAAGCTCGTTGATGACACTGATGCATCATTATGTAAGGAGCTTGATGAGGACACACAAGGAGATCCATTGAACTGCCTTTGTGTGAATTAATCAACTGAACAGAATAAAAATCCCTAGCCTTATTTGGGTGAAGAATCCATCTCGTGGCTCACAACAATCTACGTGAGATCCTTGAGTTTGAAGCCACGTGGGGTTTGAATCCATAGAACATGTTTGCGCATGAAATTTTTTCCTCTGGTAAAGGGCGTGAAAGAGTAGCCATCGTGGAGAGGAGGGTGTCACATTCTATAGGTAGAAATCGTGATTTGGTAGATAAAGAGGGTCTGCATGGAAGATGGTGTTGTGGCACGTGGAAGATGTAGAACTGTTTGTACATCAATTGAACTGCATGAAGGAGTCATGCCCAACCATATTGCGTGAAAGGAAATCATTGCTCAATCATGAGAACTTTGGAGGTGTTGCTGATGAGGACGGGTTGAGAAATAGGGCACATCCATTATGAGCGTTGAGCTTGCAAAGGTGAGGCCGCAAAGCCTAGTTCTAGTTTTTGGTCTTGGAGTTTAGCTCTTCCATAAAAGTTGGATGAATCCGTTGGCATATATTGTTGAAGAGATCCCTAGTTGAAAATAAAAAGGGTTTCTGTAAATGCTACCAAGTGCACGTGTATGAGCCAGAGGGGCGATGCGCAAAGGTGGTGCTCTATTAGATTAGGTTTCCCCCATCGATGAGGCACCTATGACAATGGAGAAAGTGATGAATATGCAATAACTAAAGGCATGGCATGACGAGCAAGAAAGCGATAATGAAAAGCGAGAGGATGAAGCAACAGATGGTGATGGTGTAGGGTGTAGTCATCATGAAGACACATGAAAAAAAAATTGTAATGGAGCATTTTGCATGTAAATGGGCATATGGTCGTAAGACCTGGTAAGGCATGCATACCCCTGGTAACTCACCGGTAAAGTTGGGAGATAGACCTAGGTGATAGGGGGGCATATGTGAGATTCCTTGGTAAAACTTTGAGGGGGGTTGGTCAAGTTTAAAGGGGGGATTGTTAGGGTTAACCTTGACTCGATATTGAGTCAAAGGTGGTTTAGGTCTAGCACATGGTTTGGTAACATGGTTTGTTGTATCCCATGGTATTGTCCTATGGTATTGCATGTGATGAAGCATTTATAAGGCTTGAGGAGGATCCATTGTAAAATGGCCTGGAGGTGAGCAGTGACTAGCTCGCAGGGCCCGGATGGCCGGTTTTGGCCATGTAATGAAGATATTCATTGGTGCTAGTTTTCCCTGCATGGGGTTTCTAGGGTATATTGTGTGTCTATATTGAATGTTGCTTGCAATGTTTCTCATTATAATCCTGACATTAGAATGAAATACATATTAATATCTGACAGGTGACTATTTATCATTAATAATGTCGGAGGGAGAATAATCCCTTTCGAAGAATATTGTATTTTGAGAAACTACAATATGTAAGGAAAGTGGTCCGATAAACTCATTTGTATCATTCTTTGGAAAATATCATCTCTCAATTCAACAAGATAATTCTCGATAAAAAATCCAAAATTGTTTAAAATTTCTCTAATTCTGACACTATCTATTTAGAGGAACGGACACCAACATAATTAAATCTAGATATACATATTGGAGGATTCATGGAGAGATAAAAATGTTGTAAACAAGAGAAAGTATCACTTGAACCTTCTAACTAACCAAGATATATAAAAATATATATTTTCAAATATTATTGAAAGGTGCCAATGATATATAAAGAGAGGGGTTGACACAATCAATTTTTGTGATTCTAGCAAGACCAACTCCTAAAAACTCAATAGACTATGGACTCAGAAATTTATATAATTAGGGAAGGAGAGTCGTACATATTGAAGATGACTTGAATGCACATCTATAGGCTTTAGACTTTGATTTGACAAATAACATTGAGCTTAGAATCCTCCATCGATGTGTACATTATAATGTGACCTCGATCGATGTGTACATTATAATGAGAGATGGAGAGATAATTATTATGTATTCTAGAAGATGTATCATCCTATCCTTCCATCTATTTCAGCTATAAGGAATACACTATGAGTTTGTGGAAAGTGTATTATGAAATAAAAAAATAATTGACACATTTGCATACGACGTTTCGATTGGCACTTTGTTGAGGCCTGGAAATTCGCAGGCAACAATAGCAAGGGATTCTCCCCAGTCAACATTCCCAACTAGCCCATGACTGTTTGGTGTAGGGAATCTGTCCGGTTTGTGGTCCGGCTACCATAAGTCAAGTAACAACAAATAAAGGTTTTCACCAGTTGCGGCCCGATCCACCGTGTATAGTTTTTTTATTTTTTGACTTAAGATATGATATGCACGTGCCTAATTAACAATGCAGGGTGATAAAAGATGCAAGGAGTAGTCACAAAGCGATGCACAGGTTCTTACCTCCTGTCTTAGAACTCACAAGCATCTGAATCATATGCGCAGTAATAAAGTAAAGCTAACTAAGCTATCTCTAGAGAGCTGGATGTTAATTCGTGAGTAATGCATTTCTGTTCATGTGTTGTGGAAAATCATAGATATCTGTTCTTATAACCAAACATATAAACATGAATAAAAGTATATATGATCAGATAGCTCATCAACAGTTAAAAATCCCATTTACTCACGGTGGAAAATATCACAGAGTATACTAAAGAACATTCAGACAAGAACACAGTTCAGGAAGTTAGAACGCTCTCATAGTTTAATGAAACACAGTTGAAAATGAAATAGTTCCCATTCAACATCACTCATTTAATCACATTGATACTTTCCACATATCACTTTCTCCGACAGGCAAAATTTGCAATTTCTGATTGTAAAACGAAATAGTTCCTCTTACAAGCAATAGTTTACAAGTTTTCGAGGGGAAAAAGCCCATGTAAGTTCTCACTTTCAAATATTTAAACTAAACAGTTGAACACTTGGGATGCCCCCAAACGTGTGACCTATCGGTCCCTTACAACGTTTCATATCCATAATTTTTATCTTTTCTGTGCGCACTCATGATTTGCTGAGTAACTGACAGACCTTTCAGGTCTGCGCCTTTGTCGTTATTGATTGTGCCTTCTACTTTTCTTGCCCTCCTTGCGATCCGGTTGGTTTCGGCTCAACCTTTGCCAAAACTGCCCAGCTCCCTTTGCACCGCGATAGTCTGACCAATCTTTTGAGTCCACCTGCAATTAAACGACATGCATCATTCGCTGGGACTGTATTCTGAACATCGTCAAATTATATTAACTAAAACGACTAAGAATCAAGAGAGGTCATGCATTGCATTACTCAATGCTGTGAGAAACCTAACAAGGGCTGGAACCATCATTTCGTCCATTCACAAGTTTGACACCTTCACCAATGACAGAAAAGAGAAATCATCGGCGGCTTGCAACACTAACAACGGCAGGGGAGACTCATTTAAAGCCGCACAAGCGGGTCCTAACAGGCGACGGGNAGGCGACGGGCACCGCGAAACATTTGAGCCTATTGGATTCGGAGAGGTTACAACTTAAAATTTAGCCGGGAAAATTCCCAGTCAGAAATCGGAAAGACAATGACATCGGAAGCCGAGTGCTTTTCACAGCCGCAACGACGGAAGAAAAAAAGGGCTACATACACGCGACTAGAAATCGACACGCGTCGGTGGGCGGAGCGCTTACATTTCAGGTAGCTAGCCTCTTTGGGAGCCACAACGACAGAAAGTGAACATACAACAACCTCTGTTCAAACATAATTTGATGCCCGATCAATAAAAAATATTAAGTGTTCAAAACAGCTTCAAAATTCAGCACGGTCAAAAACCTGTTCCACCCCCGAGACAGCGGCTTTTCAAGGAACAATTTATCTGATTCATCTTCAACTAGAAAAACCAAACTCAAAATTTGCGACCCCCAACAATTTTCAATCACAAGTAACTTCTGAAAAATAGGACGAGGGTCAATCTTCAAAATCATCCAAAATTAAAGCATCACCAGACAGTTCACGGATCCAAACGATTCAAAGCAACACTAAATCATAAAGGGTCGACCAAAATTTAAAGAATTTGGGGCAAACAGTTGCAGCTGCAACAATTGGCGATTACCTGGTGAGCCTAGATCTCTGGATGATTATTCTTTGAGTGATAGACTGTTTTAACAACAAATGAACTTATTGAATTCTTCCAGCTATTTGGATTTCTCAAATGGCAAGTATATGTACTTTTAATCATTGATGACAGTCCGATTTGGGAGAGTGGAAACTAAGGATTTTCAAGTCAAGATAACTCTTTTGAGGCCTAAAGATGAGTTTCATTGTTACCTTTGTCTTCGGGTAGCTGCCGGCTTGGACACCACAGGATTGTAGCATATGGTAAATAGAAATATTCATTTGTTCCTCATTCCCATGCCACTTTAGCACTTTTCGCACTTTTGGACTTTTGTCATTTTCATATGAGTCCTCCTGCATGCCTTTCTTTCTGAATTTTAATTTAGGCTCCCCTATCCCAAGATTCCTTTTCTATGAGAGGTGTATTCAAGTTTCAGCTCACGGACGAAGAGGAACTTTCGTCGATTTATTACTTATATGGTTCTGCATTTATTTTGATATATAATGCTTTCATAGGAGATTTTGACTCTTATTTGCCTTTTGGCATTCATTTCTTGGCATGGGATCATTTGTATCTAATACGTTGTTTACCTTGCTTCTTTCCATGGGCCCTTTGTTGTCACTCCCTAGGACATTTAAATGTGACGTGGATGGAGCCTCAAAATAGTTATCTTGACCTTTTCATTCTGGTTTATTTCACAAAGGTTAAGCAAGGCTTCAATGCGTACATAGCTATTTGAGAAAACTGCTAAAATAGAAGAAGTTCTTTTAGATAGATAGCAATACATAGTCTTATACCCAAGATCTTCAATTGGTCCAAAATTCTGATGTCCCCTATGCAACCGTGGGTTTTATTGAAATCAATAGAAATTTAAACTAAAACAAAACTGAAAAAACATGACTCAAAGACGACGGTCAGCACAGATTATTTATATACAAAATATAAGAACAAAAAATCAAGAAAATTAAGGTTTGAGAACTAAGCCATTTACTGGCAAGTTCTCTTTCCACCCTTGTAAATCTTGTAACCTATAAGTTGAAGGGCCAAGCTTTGACGCAATCTGGAAAGGACCTACCCACAACTGCTGGAATTTCGTGTGTTTTCCTTTCTCATCATGGGGGTGGTCCCACTTGAGAACCAAATCTCCTACTTCAAAATATTTTGTTCTTGCCATGTGTTTGTCGAACCATCTCTTTATTACCTCTTGTTGTTGCTTAAAGCGCTCTCTGGATTTAGATCGAGCCTCTTCCGCTTTCAGGAGATTATATATCCTTATTTGCAAGACTTCATTATCTGACCCCCTAGATTCTTGAGCTATTATGGAAGAGGGCAGCATGATATTGGGGGGAAGAATGGCTTCTTTACCATACACTAGAGTATACGGAGACACTCCTATTGAAGACTTGGGGGTGACTCTATCATCCCAAAGGGAATTCGGTAGCGTTGAGTGCCAACTCCTCTGGTTTTCTATCACAGACTTCTTTAAAATCCTAATTAGATTTTTGTTGGTAGATTTGGCTAAGTCATTTCCTTGTGGATAATAATTAGTAGAGTAATGCAAATTAATCCCTTTCTCATGAGAAAAAGCAGTTAATTTCATTGAGGAAAAATAAGTAGCATTATCAAAAACTAAAGAAACTGGAACTCCAAACCTGGTCATAATATGGTCATGTAGGAAGTTGATGACCGCGTCCTCATTTATTTTGTGCAGCGAGATGGCTTCGACCCAGCGAGTGAAGTAATCAGTTGCGGTTAGAATATACTTGTGTTGTAGGGAATATTTCGGCTTTATCTCCCCAATAATATCCAACCCCCATTGCTCGAACGGCTCTGTGATCATCACAGGATTCAGTGGTCCAGCTACTCTAGATTGTCTTCCACTGCACCTTTGACAAATGTCACACTTCCTGACATGGGCGTGTGCATCTTTGAAAAGCGTGGGCCAATAGTAACCAGCTCTGAGAATTTTGTGAGCTGTAGTATCTCCTGAAAAATGTCCTCCAGCAAGCCCGTCATGTAGATCTGTCATTACCTTTTTCGCATCTTCTTTCTCTAAGCATCTAAGAAGAACTCTGTCGTAATTTTTTCTGAATAATATTCCTTCAACAATTTGATAGGAAGCTTATTTAAGACGCAACGCTCTTCTTTGCTTAGAATTCCAATGTTCTGGAAACAATCCTATCTGAAGGTAATGCACGAGGTCTCTATACCAAGATTCGGGGGTTGTGAACAGAGGACATACATCCATCAAATGTAATTCAGACTCGTCTTCCTAGGCATGTTCTTCATTGTTTCCATTTTCAGTCATTATTTTTCACAACCCTTGCCCTTTCACTATAGAAGCTGGATTGAACTCGAGGTCATACTCTTGAAGAGCAGTTACCCAATTACCCCTTCTTTCTCCTAACTCCTTCTATACAAAAAGGGACCTCACAGTGGGGTGTGGGACGATCACCCTGGTTCGATTTTTTAATATGTAGGGCCTAAATTGTTTCACTGCTTTGAATACTGCATAATCTTGTTTATCAATAGCCATGTAATTTAATTCATCCCCTTGTAGACCAGTGCTCATGAAAGATATTGGGAATTCATCCCCGCCATCTTCCTTTTGAGTAAGCACAGCTGCTAGCGAATCATCAGATGCAAAAGTATACAGAATAAAATCTTTATCGAAGTCTGGGATTTTTAGGGAGGGTGCATGTACAATAGCAGTTTTAATCTTACTGAATGCATCCTTCTCAATCTCAGTCCATTTGAATTGTGCACTTTGCTTCACCATTTGCTGCAGCGGTTTGACAATCTGAGCGAAATCTGGCACAAATATTTGTACAAAATTTATGGTTCCCATAAATGATTGCATCCCCTTTTTATTTTGGGGCAATGGGATTTGTTCAATGGCCTTGATCCTTTCCAGATCTATAGAGATTCCCTTCTTTGAAACTATGTGACCCAGCAACTTGCCCTCCGTAACAGCGAACACACACTTCTTGGGGTTGAGTGAGATACCATATTTCCGACAGTGTTCGAAAATCTGCCTTAAATGAAACGTGTGTTCTTCTCTCTTCTTTGAGAATATTGTAATATCATCAAGATACACTACAACACTATGGCCAATCAAACCGTGGAAAGCTATGTCCATAGCCCTCTGGAACATAGCTCCAACGTTTATAAGCCCAAAGGGCATTCTTCTGTAAGCAAAGGTTCCCCATCTGGTCTTGAATGTTGTCTTCAATCTATCTTCTTCGGCTACTAATACTTGATTGTAGCTTGAGAAACCGTCCAATAAAGAAAATAGCTCAGAACCTGAGACCATTTGTAGTAGTTTCTCCATGGGTGGAACAAGATAGTTATCTTTATCTGAAGCGTGGTTTAAATTCCTAAAATCCACGCATAGCCTGATTTCTCCGGATTTTTTCCTCACTGGTGCCAAATTTGAGACCCATTCCGAGTGTCTGACCTTAAAAATTATTCTAGCATCCAATAATTTCTTAACCTCACTCTGAATCAGAAGTTCCAATTTTGGGTGCATTTTTCTTAAAGGTTGCTGATAAGGTTTGACACCAGATTTGATGGGGATAACATGCTGGATGATGCTGGTGTCATATGTCTTCAAATCTTCGTATGTCCAGGCGAAAACGTCTTTATATTGATTAAAAAGACTGATGAATTTATCTCTTTCTGCTGGTGAACAGCATTTGCCAACATTCACATATTTGGGATTTGTCTCAGTCCCTAAATTTATCAATTCAAACTGTAGAGATGAGCTGTGAGTCTTCACGTTTGTTGGTATTCTAAATTTTTCATTTAAATCGAACATTATTTCTAAGGTTCTGACCCCTTTAGGGATGAAATTATCATATTTCATCTCGGCTTAATGTTCTTCATAATCTATAATTTCCCCTTTAAATACCTCGTCATTTGTTAAGCATTCTATAATCTGTTGATCGTCGTCGAACACTCGTAGGTTGGTAATCATATCAGGGACCGAGGGCCTGAAAAGCAATTCAACGAAGCATCGATTATTAGTAGGCACAATCCTAGCAACTGATGTGGCCAACAAGTCAGTTGTTGCATTTTTACGTCTTGGAATTGAAACAATATTAAATGCGTTAAAACATTTGAGTAGGTCCCATACCTCATTTTGATATGCTTTTAAATGAGGAGAGATACAATGTATTTGATTCCGAATTTGTTTTACAATTATTTCAGAATCTCCAAAACCTTCAAATTACTTACCTTTAAGTCGATTGCTTTCCTTAAACCTTGCACCAATGCTTCATACTCAGCCATGTTATTCGCACATTCAAACTCTAGTCTACATGAAAGGAAATGTTTATTCTTCTGGGGGTCAATCCAGACACAACTAGCCCCTGACCCTTCTAACGTCTTAGAGCCATCAAAAAACAATGTCCAAAAATCGCTAACTATTGCATGAGAATCTACTTCTACCGCTAAGTCTACTATTTTACAGTCAATTTTATCAGCCCGTGAAAATTGAAGGAGGTCAGGCTGGGCATCTGATGTATCACTGGCTTCTTCTGCTTGGTAATTTCCCGGTTCTAACTCAATAAAGTAGTTCCCCAACACAGAATCCACTGGTTCGTTTTTTTCTTCAAGTTGAGTAATGTTGTATTTCATGTGAGGTTCCCTCAGAATTTTAATTTGATTCGGGCTTCCTTTATACGGCAGCCACAGATGCGACCAATCCGAGGCAAAATATCCATTTAGTTTTACCGACCAGTCTCTGCTTGTCACGTACCGGTCTTGACCCCGTTACATTAGATGTATATGATGTATATATTGTAAATGATCATGGTGTGGAGCTAAAGGCCAAGGCCCCGCCATTGATCGACTATGCCATGTTTTGGAATTTAAATTGTCACCGATGGTATATCGGGGCATGCGGCACATATTAAGTTTCAGCATCATGTACATATGCATCTATAATAAAAATAAACACAACCAGCTACGGTCGCGGCAACTAAATCGAAGGGGGCATGATTTTCTAAGGATAAGGGGGGGGGTGAAATATTTAACCTATGGGCCAATGGGGAAAAGCCAAATGTCTATGAGAAAACCCATCAAATTGTCAACTACCTTTCCTGTCTTTTTTCTCCAATCATTTATTTCTGCCAGAATGTGGTTGAGTTAGTTATTGCATGGAAGGGGAAGAGTATGGGAAACCAAATTCGAATTGGGCAGAGACCAATTTTTGAAAAACGTGTTTTGACTTCCTTGGAAAGGAAGATGTCCAAAAACGTAGGCCATTCTGCTAGGCATTCACGTTTTTCAGTTTCCTCACGTTTTGGGAGCAGCTGGAGATTTTCCTGTGTCTTTCTTTCCACGATTTTGGCTGTTAGTTTCATTTTTTCCCATGAATGGGAGGTCGTTTTGATAGTGCTGGGGATTGGGTTGTCTTCCTCACGTTTTTGGAGCTGCTGGTGCATTTTCCATTCACGTTTTTGGAAGTTTCATGTGTTTTTACCATGGCTGTGAAGGGCCATTCACGTTTTTGACTGTCTCAGCGACTATTGGCCTCATGCACAGGCTTTTTGGGGCGTTTTCCCCCTGCTGTGAGTTGTGTTCAATGATAAGCTTCAGGACTGTGTGTGTTTCCTCATGTGTGAGTCGTTTTTACTGTTATGTGTGAGGCTGTGTAATTCGTTTTTCCCTGTTTAAGCTGTGAGAGCTGAATTAATTGCCAGAGTGCAATTGTTGGTCTTCGGACTGTATTGGGAGCAAGGGTGTTGTCTTAGTTGCTTGATAAACCTGGTGCTAGAAACCACACAGGCAGAGCTAGAGGGCTGGCCTTCTTCTCCATCACCCCTGAATAGCACTGGAAGGGAATGCAGGTCCTGAGGGACTGTGTAGCAGAGAAGGGACTGATTCCTTGTGTTGGGTGTGGATGGGTGTCTTAGAGGTCAGGCTAGTTTTGGTGTAGGTGTTCTTGGCTCTGTAATGAGCTCACCAGCTTAGCAATTTTCCTTCTCCAGCTCCTTAATGGCCTGATAAACCCAACTCTGTTGGCTTGGCTGTGTGTTTTGGACATCCTTGGCTATGTGTAAGCCTGCTAGTTCCCTTATTCCTTGGAGAATCATGCCCAGCTCGGGGGTGGCAGCGTTGCTGAGAGATTAAGGAGCATGCCGACCTATGGTTGGGTGGAACGTTGCAGCGACGTAGCCGGTTGCGGAGCAAAGCGTTCATAAGATAAGTGGTCTTGTGTATTTTACCTCTGCAACTATATTTCTATTAATGAAAATGATGAACATGTTGAAGAATGCTTGTCTAAATGCATGTTGATTCCGCTGTGCAAGAATAATTAATCATAGCTGTGCATAATCTACAATTGTAGTTGTGTATGTTAAATGAATTGCATTTAGGCATGTTATACTGCAATGCATTCTCTCTTTCAGCATTTTGTTTTAAGTAATTTTTAAGCCTGTACATGTTCATGGATTTCCGCTGTGTAAAATAAATGTTCAATGTGCATGTTTAGGCATTCTGTTTATGAATTTTTATTCCTGCATATGTTTATGGGCGGTTAGCCCGGTCTGATAGAGCTAGTAGTCGCGTTCTCTTTGCCGGTTGAAGGCATGGGGACGTGACAATATGGTATCAGAGCGCTGAGTTGCAGCATGGGCCTGCATGAGCCGCCAAGATGCAGTAACAGAGGTTGTATTTCATTCTGTCCAGCAGAAGTCTGAATGTGGAAGACTGAAAAAAAAAAAAAAAATTTGAAATTGGGAAAATTTATGTTTAAGTGTGAACAGTCGGAGGGATTCATGAAGTTCCTGTCCGCTGTTGCGGAAGGATTCGTAAGGTCCTTCATCCGCCATTGCGGGTGGCGAAGTAATCCCGCTTCCGATCGAAAAGACCTCCGATCGCCGACACGTCAAAGGGGTTAAGCTCGGAATTTGTTCACCAATCGGAGGGGTTGGAGAAGTCCTCGTCCGCTGTTGCGGAGGGTTTTACAATCCTTCCATCCGCCGTTGCGGATGGCAAAGTGATTCTGGAGCCGACCCAAAATTCACCCGATCGCCGACGCACTGAAAAATTTCGAAAAAAACCGGCTAAGTATGGAATGGTCGGGCCATTGAAGAAAGTGAACTTCCGCCGTTGCGGAAGGATTGATAAAGTCACCCGCCCGCCGTTGCGGACGGAGAATCGATTTGGCTCCGATTAGAAAGGCCGCCGACAGCCAACACAGTAAAAGAAAGATCAAAAATTCGGCTAAGTGTTGGAACGATCGAAAGGGAGAATGGTCTGACGTCCGATGTTCTGAGATTTCGCCGACGTCCGATGAGGTTCTAAGCGCCGATCGGAAGAGCCGGCAAAGTGGGCGTCCGCCGTTGCGGACGGATTGGTAAAGTATCTCGCCCGCCATTGCGGACGGCAAATTGATGTGGCTTCCGATTGGAGAGTCAGCCGACGTCCGACATAAGTGCCAAGTCGGAAGGTTTGAAGCTTTGTGCAAGCCGCCATTGCGGAAGGTAGAAGCTTTCGGGGAACCTATTCGACGGAAGACAAAATGGTCAGGGAGCTGGTTCGGCGGAGGAGAGAATGGAACCGGAGCCGATTCGGCGGAAGGGAGAATGGTGGAAGGGCCGATTCGGTGGAAGGGAGAATGGTGGAGGAGCCGATTCAGCGGGTGTGCTGATGCTCCCAAGAGC